>CM032334.1:6583896-6727218 GCA_019022515.1 Quercus aquifolioides | reverse complement strand
TGTTCAGGGCACCAACAAGTCAGGTCTCGGTGTAGTTATCAGAGACAGTACGGGTCAAGTGTTGGCATCCTGTTCCAAGGTGGTAAATCAAGCGCATAGCAGCAAGCAATGGCAGCAGGCCCGGCGCTGTCATTTGCTGCAGAACTTGGCGTGAAAAATGCGGTTTTGGAAGGGGATTCATTGCTGGTGATGAAAGCTTTGACAGAATCCGAGATCTCCATGTCTCACATAGGACAGTTGATCAATGCTGCTAAGTACTACTCCAATAAGTTTGAAAAATTACTTTATTATATATCATGTAACAAGAGATTGTAATAGTGTTGCTTATAGGTTTGGTTAAACATGCACTAAACATTCAAGACTTTTTAGTATGGATGGAGAAAGCCCCACCACAAGTTTTTTATCTACTTCGGGCTAATTTAGCTGGTTTATATTAATGAATTTACAGTTTTTCCCCTCAAAAAATAAAAATAAAATCAGACATTGCAAGTCGTCCTTATATTGTTACTATTTATTTTCACGAAACTGTCCAACTTTCCAAAAACAATCAATGCAAGTTGTCATTATATTGTCACTATTTATTTCCATGAAATTATCCTACTTTCGGAAAAAATCAATTTCAATTTCGGCTTTTGGGCAATTCAAGTACTCCTATTTGTTCTTTCTCAAAAAAAAGTACTCCTATTTGTTTGGACTCCCTTTCCCTATAAGCGCCTTTCTCTATTAGAGTTTGTTATTGGATCCTAAAATTTTATTCATCCAGGTTTGTTTTATATATATATATATATATATTCCCCCCCCCCCCCCCCCCCCTCAAGAGAGACATTTTAGAGATTACATAAAAAATCTACATGATCTTACTTAACTACTAACTGATCTCTTCGTACTAATTGGGCAGGCTAATGACTAATGAGTATGGTGTCAAATTATCCATGCAAGCTAATATATTTTAGGTTAAAATGTATATTTGGTTCTCAATCTTTGACATTTGTAAAGATTTGTTTCCAAATCTTTCTTATTCTTTAAAATGTTTCAAAAAGTTTCTTATAGTAATCTCATTCTCATGTATGAAAAATACTGATGTAGTAAATTTAATTTAGGAAACTCATGTCACACTAATGGCGTGGACTCTATGATATGACATGGTGTTCACATGCCATATCAACATTTTCTATCTATCAATTGACAATAAGGATATTTTGATACAATTTTTTGAAAATATAAGAATCAAGGTGAAACATTTTAAGTATGATTTTTAAACAAAGATAAAAGGTTGAAGACCAAAAAGCTCTACAAATTACTATTCATACTTATTCATTTTAATTTGCCAAATGCTCCAAATGCTAAAAAGTTTGTTTTAGGTGTTTTAAGTGGGTTAAACCTCATTTAGTTGAAAAGCTTTGTAGCGTTTGTCAAATTATAGTGAATAATATTTTTAAATTATGATTTTATACATTATGAATAATGAATTGTCCAACTTTCCGAAAAAAATCAATGTCATTATCGGCTTTGGCGCAATTCAAGCATACACTTGGAATTTGGAGTTTGGACTCCCTTTATCTGTTTAGAGTTTGTTACTTGTTCCTAAAACTTTATACATCCATTTTAAATAAGCAAGTTTCCCAAAAGAAATCAATGTCGTTGTCAACTTTGGGGCAATTCAAGCTTTTCATTTGGACCCACTTTCTCTATAAGAGCATTTTTCTTTCTCTATTTATTGGATCCTAAAATTTTATTCATCCATTTTAAATAAGCAAGTTTCCCAAAAGAAATCAATGTCGTTGTCAACTTTGGGGCAATTCAAGCTTTTCATTTGGACCCACTTTCTCTATAAGAGCATTTCTCTTTCTCTATTTATTGGATCCTAAAATTTTATTCATCCATTTTAAATAAGCAAGTTTCCCAAAAGAAATCAATGTCGTTGTCAACTTTGGGGCAATTCAAGCTTTTCATTTGGACCCACTTTCTCTATAAGAGCATTTCTCTTTCTCTATTTATTGGATCCTAAAATTTTATTCATCCATTCTAAATGAGTGGTTTAATTTTTTAACGTCATCAATTAATACCATATTTATTTATTTAGATTATTGATTACTTGACGAAATCCAATTTAAAGTGTATGAATAGGATTTATTTATTTTATTTTATTGTAAAGAAGACAGAAAAGTGTAAGAATAAAAATTTAGAAATTACTTTTCTTTTTTAGAGGGAGATTTTAGAAATTACTTGAAAACTCTAGATAATCTTATTCATTTATACCTAACTACAAAATGAACTCTTCATAATGAGTGGGCTAATGAATATGATGCAAATTATCCATGCAAGCTAATACATTTTAGGTTAAATTGTATATATATATATATATATATATATATTGTGGGGGGTGAAAGCCCAACCTTACGTATTGGGCCTAGGGCCCTATTTGGGGATTACTGTGTGTCCGAAGAGATAAAAAGCCTAAAGAAGAGCCTATGTAGAAGAAGCATACTTGGAAGTAAATGAGGAGCGTAGTCCGAAGAGATCGCCATTGGTCCGAAGAGGTCATCATCCTCGGACACAAAGCGCTGTGGTCGAGCAGATACCTGGGAGGTTCAAATAATCCTTCTAATGATTTTGATGATAAGGGAAGACTTCAGGCACGTATGGAAATGGAAGGAACGGAAAAATATCTAGAAGACAAGCTGCAACCACCACATTAAATGCACTGCAGCTACTTTTTTGGCCGCATTAATGTGGAGAAGACCCCTGAACAGTATAATCTCAACTATCACCACTCACAGAGAGTTAAAGAAGGTACCTGACAGGATATGTACTCAAGTGGATGCCTAGATGAAGAACAAGTGGACGATGAAGATGATGAGAGAGGGTGCTATATAAAGAGAAGAGGCCTCTGGTAATTGGGGGGGGGGGAAAGAGAGAGAAAGAAGTAGAAAATCACTTTACTGTAGCTATAAGAGTTGTAATCACTTTTCATTCAATATAACGCCTCTTCAGACATTCATCCGTTCAGCTTTTCAAGCATGATTTCATGTCAATTCATTCCTAAATACCTTAGTTAATTACTGTTTAATTCATAACCAGTCTAACTCTTTCACCCACTCTCTACAAATTCATTGTTCTGGGTTTGTTGGGCTTGTAATCCTAATCTTTTGGGCTTGGGCTACAAAAACTGACCCTACATATATTTTTTGAGAATCAACATGACCTTGATTAAATTGTATATTTGGTCATCAATCTTTGACATTTGTTCCCAAATCATCATTCCCTTTAAAATATTTCAAAAAGTTTCTTATAGTAATATTATATAAGGAAAAATACTAACACAGTAAATTTAATTCAGGAAACTGAGGCCACAAGTTAATGACATGGAGTCTATGATGTGACATGATGTTCCACATCAACATTTTTCCATCTATGATAAGAACATTTTGATACAATATTTTGAAAGTATAATGACTAAAGAGAAACATTTTAAGTATAACAATAAATATGATTCCCAAACCTGATTACTAACTTATCTCTTGAACCCTTGCTTACTGATTGCAGGCTCCTCTTGAGGAAATTTCCAAACCTGCGAGTTGACCATGCGTATAGGGAAGCAAATCAATGCGCGGATGCCTTAGCCCGTATTGGTAGTAATAGCGATGTCCCCTTCATTTTGTTTGCCCATCCACCGCCTATGGTGGATCGGCTTTGCACCCTGGATATAGAAGGGGCCTTTTGTAACAGACTGATTTAGTTTTAATGCATTTAACCTCCTTTACCAAAAATAAATAAATAAATAAATATGATTTTTGAACAAATAAAAGGTTGAAAACCAAAAAGCTCTACAAATTACTGTTCATACTTTATAAATCCCAAGTTTTAAAATACCATTCATTTTAATTTGCCAAATGCTCCAAACACTAAATTTTATTTCAGTTAAAGGGTTAAAATTAAGAGGAGCTTGAAAAACTTTGTAGCGTTTTGAGTCTTTGTCAAATTAAAATGAATAGTACTTTTTGTAGGGACTCAAATTGGATTGGACCCAGAATATGAATGGGTTTTCAGCCCAGCAAGCCCAAATAATAAATTTTTAGAGCGTGGGTACAAGAACTAGTTCTACTTGATAGGAAAGGTTATAGTTATAGTGCAATAAAAGACACTTTAAGCTGATTGTATGATAAAGACTCTCCTCGGCTAGGTTTCAGTGAGCTTCTTTATGAGTTCTATTGTTCTTCTTTCTTTTTCTCCAAAAGTCCCTTCTAATGTCATCTGCTTCCATGTTATATACTACGTTCCTTACCCCATTTCCACCGTACACGTGTAGTTCCTATCCTGGGAACTCCTTTCTGTCCCATCCAGCACCTACCGGAACCTTTGCTCAGTGGCCATAAAGCTACTTGGTTACTGTTCAGGTATCACCTCCACATTAATGCGGCTAGAGAGTTAGCTGGAAAGCATTTAATGTGGAGGTAGTAGCCTTGGAAGATATTTGTTATCTTTCCCGATTCCTCCTTAGGTCTATATTCACTTTCCAGTTCTAATACAACTTTGCGGAGTACCCTGGATAAAATGATAGTTACATCCACCTCGGACTGTGGTATCCGAGGTGAGTTTCATCCTCGGACGTGTCTTGTGCCACTATACATGACTTACATCCCTTTTTCGTATACTAGTCCCACAATAATTCTTTTAACCTATCCTCGGATACGTGAGTGTCCTCGGACTGGGCCGCTGGGCCCCAAGCCCATTTCTTATGATTCCTGTATCCTTTTAGATAACAGGCCCCACAATAGCCCCTCAAAATCTCGCTTTTTGTCATCTCGGAAAAAGGGAGATTTTGATATCTTGCTCTCACCTATTTCGTAGACTTTCCTTGCCTTCAGAACACCTTTCTACCTACCCAAGGCACGCTCCTGACGTTTCGGCGTCAGGAGCACGCCATTATTAAATGATGACGGCCTCCCTGTCCCCCACGTTCAACGACATGATGCAAATCTAACGGTGGAGGATCCTCCGCATTTATGGGCGGGATTTTTCCCACTCCTAATTTCTGTGCCCTTATAAAGGGCCTTTCAAATCAAATCTCTCTTCAGTTATACAAATCACACCGTCTCAGCGCATATTCATTGAACTTGTCTCTCTCTCACTACTCCACGCTCTCATAAATACTAGGAGCCTGTCCGAGGAGCTCATTTTCCAAACCTGTAAGTTTCCTTAACCCTCCTTAGTTTTCCATCTTCTTCGTCAGTTTTTCTTTACAACTGTTAGGAAATGGGTAGGTTCAAGTATCTAGTTGACTCCGAGGAGCAAATAGAAGCATTTAGAGCCAAGTATAGGATTCCCCCAACAGTGGGTATGAGATATGCCTCCACAAAAACGTGGTTACACGATAGGAAAATAGGGGAAGTGGTCATCCCTATGATCGCTTTTATAGAGGGAGGGATGACTATCCCGATGGGTAGTCTAACTAGAAGTTACCTCAGGTTCTTTAGATTATCTCCCACACAGTGCGCCTCGAATATGTTCAGGGTTCTTGGGAGTATAGAGGTCCTAAATGCCAAGTTTAATCTAGGTCTGACCTATCACGATGTGAACTGGGTGTATAACCTCAATCATTTGAAGGGTCAGGGATATTACCTTAAGTCCAGGTTCCCTGAAGTAAGATTGATCCAGTGCCTCCCTACATCAAACAAGGGTTTGAAAGATGATTTCCTTTTTTTTTCCGGAGAATGGCATGATGGTTTACCTTGTCCGACTGAAGAGGGACAACCAAGTGGGGTTCTTAGGACATACGCCCTTATAAACTAGATTATATTTTTAATTCAAGTTACTTTTATCTCTGATAAAGTTTTCCTTCCATGTTTTAATGACTTTGCAGACAAGCGCGCTACTAAACCTCATATCAGATTGATTAACAGGGAAAGCTTAGACAGAATCCTGCGATCCGAGGTGTATGTGAACCCATCTGACGGCCAACTGAGAGCAGCACATATAATCCTCAAGTACAAACCAATCTCCAAGGCCTTTCAAGCTCCCAAGTGTGTGATAAGGGCAAGAGATCCTCGGCTCCACCGTATCAGTGTAGCCTTTGAGGGATTTATTGTTCCTGAGGGCGTTCCAATTCCTGAAGGTGTTCCTTTCACTGAGCCGTTGTCCAAGGCCACTCCCTCTACAGGAGCTTCATCATCACGCTCCGTTCCTCGGGAAGTGAAGGAGGAAGAAGAAGAAGAAGAAAAAGAAACAGAAGAAGAAGAAGAAACTTCAGGGGGAGTTGTAGAACTGTCGGATTCTGCAGACGAGTTTGAAGTTTTCAACCAACCTCAATCTCCCGAGGTGACCTCTGAAGAAATGGGCATCCAAAGGAAAAGCCAGAGGAGCTTGAATGATGTAATCGAAGGCCAGCCTGGCAGGGTGGTGGTGGAGAAGCCAGTTCAGTCCAACCTCCCACCTCCTCCTCCTCTTCATCCTCGGCCACCTCAGCCACCTGTGACCGAACCCAGCGATCCAAAGAGGAGGAGAGAGCCAAAGGACAAAGAAATGGTAGATGCTGGGAGGTCTCATACGACCCGTGAAGATGAGGACCTAAGAGTTGCAAAGCAGCAAAAAGTTATCCACGGGTCTCAGTGAGTGGTGGATAAGACGACCACTCAATCCTCGGAACTCGAGGCCTGGCTTCCTGCTCCCATGCTCGGTGGGGAGCCTCTAAGGGAGGATGGCTCGATCAGGGACTTTAATGGCGGAATTGGGTGCCGCGTCGCCTCGGCTTTAGAGGAAACACTTCTTCTTCCCAAGGACATGGCCGAGCTGAGGACCATCAAGAAAAATGAGGTCTTCCAGAATACCAAGAGATACTTGGGCATGGTATAACGCCCTTATTGTTATATTATTATTGTTTCTTATCATAGACATCATGCACACAATTACCCGTATTGTATTTCTAACTCCTTTCCTTCTAGGCCGTTCAAGCTACTTTCAGGCTGGAGGAGATAACCAATTCTTGCTACCAGCAGATAGATGATGAGAGGAAGAAAAGGATAGCAGCTGTGCACACACTCAATGCTGCTGAACAAAACGTTGTGCAGCTGAAGAAAAAGTTAGCCGACGAGGAAAACGCTCAGAAAAGTGCTGACTCAGCTTTGGATGGAGCCCAAAAGCAAGCCGAGGACCAAAGGAAGCTCTTGCGCGATGCTAATGCCCAGCTGGCAACTTCCCAGGAACAAATACTCACTCTGCAGAAACAACTGAAGGAAGCCCAGAGACTCAGAGATCAAGCTGAAAAGGCCAAGGCTGAGGCTGAAAAGGCAAAAGCCGAGGTTGAAAAAGAAAGAGACGCAGCCGAGCAACATGACTATGACGTGGGCGTTGCTGAGACAGAGGATAATTTCCGGGCTGAGGTGCCCGTTGTGTGCCGAGAGTACTGCGCCTTGACCTGGCAAGAAGCTCTCAACCGAGCTGGGGTTGAATCTTCATCAGAGTTGAGAAGGCCTGAGAATGTTTATCTCCCCCCAGCTATTCGAGCCCCCAGTCCTTCTACTCAACAAGGAGAGACATCCTCTACAGCTGCTGAACCAACCAAGGAAGCTCAAACTCAGGCTCCTCCTTCAATCGATCAGCAGGAGCAACCTGAAGTGCCTGAAAGGGCGAAGGACATGTCCTCGGATAAAGGAGCAGAAGGGCCCAAGGGTGGAGCAGCTTCTCAAAGTTTTGAACAAGCCTTAGCCTCAACCACCTTACCTGTTGGAGAAGCTCCTAAGGCGCAGGAGAAAGATGTTCCTCCTGAGGCAGCTGGCAAAGCCCCTCAACATAAGCTCCAAATAAAATTAAACAAATAGTTAATTGTAATCAAATTCCCTTTAGTTTCCCTTTCATTTCATTTTTTTTTAAAGCCTTTTTTAGGACATTTCTAATTGCAACGTGTACTTCCTTTTCAAAATTTATAAGAGATATTGGGGTTTCGTCTGTCACTTGTATAATTTCTTGCGTGAATGTTCTTTATTATTTTTTCTTTTACATGATCTTGGACTATAAAAGAATGAAAATTGATATTATAAGAGAAAAACTTAACTTTATATACACTCATTGGGAACCAAAACAGATTATAGCAGTGACCTCCACAGCCCTACAAAGGCTCGCTGTAAATTCATTAAGAAATATCCATATCTAAGATGGCATTCTAACATTTCACTCAGAGAGGTATTAAACACCTTGAAATGCTTTAAGTGATGCTCATGGCATTTGCTTTGGTATATATTTCTAATTGCACGGACCCCCTTTAAAAGGCATTGATTTCAACTAAGTTTGTTGTCTAAACAATTCGTTATCCCTTAGCCTATGTGTAATACTTCAACTGAAGCCACAGTGCATTAATTTCCACTAAGTTGTGGTCCGAGGACCTGACATGACTTAGTTTCTGTTTAATACTTCCATAGATAGTGTATTAATTTCCACTAAGTTGTGGTCTGAGGACCTGACATGACTTAGTTTCTGTTCAATACTTCCATAGATAGTGTATTAATTTCCACTAAGTTGTGGTCCGAGGACCTGACATGACTTAGTTTCTGTTTAATACTTCCATTGATAGTGTATTAATTTTCACTAAGTTGTGGTTTGAGGACCTGACATGACTTAGTTTCTGTTTAATACTTCCATAGATTTCAGAAGCACATATTGCAGAAGTAAGATAAACTATAAAGGAAAGTGAAACATAACTTGTTAATAATAATACCTCTTCAGGTTGCTTACATTCCAGGGATGGAGTACAGTTTTTTCATCTAAATCTTCTAAGTAATAAGCCCCTACCCCTGCTACAGATGTAATACGATATGGCCCCTCCCAATTAGGCCCCAACTTTCCCCAGGCTGGGTTTTTGGTATTTCCCAAGACCTTCCTCAACACCAAATCTCCTGGAGCTAACGGCCTTAGTCAGACATTCACATCATAACCCTGCTTCAGCTTGTGCTGGTAGTATACCAATTGAACCATCGCCTTCTCTCGTCGCTCGTCTATCAAGTCTAGACTTTTCTTCAACAACTCATCATTTCCATCCGAGGTGAAAGTACTGGTTCTCAGCGTTGGAAAGCCTGTTTCAACAGGGATCACGGCCTCAGCTCCGTACGTCATTGAAAATGGGGTCTCCCCTGTTGATCGTCGGGGCGTTGTTCTATACACCCAGAGGACATGTGGAAGTTCCTCCACCCATCTTCCCTTTGCATCATCCAGCCTTTTCTTAAGTCCACCTACTATGACTTTGTTGACAGCCTCGGCCTGTCCATTTCCCTGTGGATAGGCTAGAGTGGAATATTTGTTCTTTATCCCCAGGTCGGAACAGTACTTTCTAAAAGCCTTGCTGTCAAATTGTAGACCGTTGTCCGAGATAAGAGCTTGAGGAACCCCAAATCGAGTAATGATATTCCTCAAGATAAACCTTTTGACATCCACATCCCTGATATTAGCCAGAGGCTCAGCTTCAACCCACTTCGTGAAATAGTCCGTGCCAACTAGCAGGTACTTCTTATTTCCTACTACCCTAGGGAAAGGGCCAATGATGTCCAAGCCCCACTGAGCGAAAGACCAAGGACTAGAAAGAGGATTGAGGACTCCTCCTGGCTGATGAATGTTCGGCGCAAACCTTTGGTATTGATCACATTTCCTCACGTACTCCTGGGCTTCCTTTTGCATGCCTGGCCACCAGTACCCCTGGGTAATCGTCCGGTGAGACAAAGACCTTCCTCCAGTATGACTACCACAAATTCCTTCATGTAGCTCTTCTAGAAGATCCTCTGATGCTTCAGGGCGTACACAAAGCAGATATGGCCCAGAGTAAGAGCGTTTGTATAACTTCTTATCCTCGGACAGCCAAAAACGAGGAGCCTTTCTCCGTATCTTCTCTGCCTCTGATTTGTCCTCGGGCAGTATATCCTTCTCAATGAATAATATTATAGGATCCATCCAGCTACGCGCCAAGCTGATCTGGTTGACTTGAAGCGTGTCCGTCATTACAGGGGTAGGTGTGCTCAAGTCCTCAACCATTATCATCCGAGGTAGGTTTTGTGCCGAGGATGTGGCAAGGGTGGCTAAAGAGTCCGCATGGGCATTTCCGCTCCTAGGGACATGGGTTATCTCAAAAAATTCAAAATTAACTTGCATACGCCTAACCTGGCTCAAGTATTCCTGCATTCTTATGTCTCGAGCTTCCAATTCCCCTCTGACCTGGCCCACGACCAGCCCCGAATCCGAGAAGACTTCCACTGTTTTTCCACCTAGCTTCTTGACCATTACCATCCCCATTAACAAAGTTTCGTACTCCGCCTCGTTATTAGTAGCTAAGAATCCCAGCCTTAGAGACTTCTCGATGATGACCTTCTCAGGAAATATCAGTACAAGTCCCACTCCTGACCCCCGCTGATTTGCCGCCCCATCCACATACACCTTCCAGGATGAAATAGGTTGCGCGGAGATAAGGCCAACTGATTTTTTATCCATGCCACTTGGGCTTGCCTCTATTTCTTCAGAACCTTCAGCAAATTCGGCCACCAGATCGGCGAGCACTTGACCCTTCACGGAGGTACGGGGCATATACTTAACATCAAAAGCCCCTAGGATTGTGCCCCACTTGGCAACCCTGCCAGTATAGTCTGCACTCCGAAGTACT
Source organism: Quercus aquifolioides (assembly GCA_019022515.1). NCBI lineage: Eukaryota > Viridiplantae > Streptophyta > Magnoliopsida > Fagales > Fagaceae > Quercus > Quercus aquifolioides. The sequence continues at coordinate 6,716,582 of CM032334.1, read as the reverse complement.
GCTTTGATCGGATATTGAGTTAGGACGACCACAGTATGCGCCTGAAAATAATGGGGAAGTTTTCTTGTAGCGTGCACCACTGCCAAAATAGCCTTTTCCAAGGGCAGGTAACGTACTTCGGCCTCATGAAGCGACTTACTCACGTAGTAGACTGGCCGCTGTACTCCATTGTCTACTCGTATCAGAACAAAACTGATCGCATAAGTGGTGATCGCTAGGTAGGAAAAAAGAACCTCATCTACCTCAGGGCTAGACATGATGGGTGGCCGAGATAAATACTCTTTCAGCTGCTGAAATGCTAGGGCGCACTCCTCAGTCCATTCGAATCCCTTCCATTTGTGGAGCAGCAGGAAAAAAGGCCTGCACCTATCCGCCGACCTGGATATGAATCTGTTCAATGTGGCGGTCATCCCGGTCAACCTCTGGACCTCCTTGGGATTCCGAGGTGGTTGCAAGCTAGTTATGGCTCTAATTTGATCAGGGTTCACCTCAATTCCTCAATGAGTCACCATGTAGCCCAAGAACTTCCCTGAACTTACCCCAAATGAGCACTTGAAAGCGTTCAGCCGCAATTTATGCCTCCTTAAAATCTCAAAAGTATTGGTAAGGTCTGTCACATGCTCGGCTACTACCTTGCTCTTCACGACCATATCATCAATATAGACCTTAATGTTTCTGCCCAATTGCGGCTCAAACATCTTCGTCATCCTTCTCTGGTAAGTAGACCCCGCGTTCTTCAGACCAAAGGGCATTACCTTATAGTGATAATTTTCAGTGGGAGTGAGAAAAGCGGTCTTCTCCTGATCGTCCAATGCCAGTGGGATCTGATGATAGTCCTGAAAGGCGTCCAGGAAGCTCATCCGAGGATGACCCACTGTTGCATCCACCAACTGATCTATACGGGGCATAGGAAAAGGGTCCTTTGGGCACGCTTGTTAAGATCCGTAAAATCAACACATACACGCCATTTTCCATTTTTCTTCTTCACTACGACCGTATTGGCCAACTACTGAGGGTAAAACACCTCCTTGATAGCCCCTGCCTGCTTGAGCTTGGTCACCTCGTCTTTGATAGCCTCGGCATGTACCCTGGACGGACGCCGAGGTGGTTGTTTCTTTGGAATAATAGAGGGGTTGACGTTCAAATGATGACAAATGAACTCCGGATCCACCCTTGGGGCTTCATAGGCACTCCATGCAAACACATCAACGTTTCTCCTGAGAACCTCAACCAACTGCTCCTTCTCTAACAAAGGTAACTGTGCCCCAACCTGAAAGTACTTTTCTGGATCATCACCAACACTCACCCTCTCCAAATTCTCACACTTCATTTCCTCGGCGGAAGTGCTGAAATGGGCTCCTTGAGTCTTTGATTGCTATAAATCATACTCGGCTGCGGTCGAAGTACTTGTCTCTGGCCAATGTTGAATGACCATTATCAAGCACTGCCTAGCCATGGCCTGATTTCCCAAAATTTCTGAGACCTTGCCTCCTGAGGGATATTTCACCTTCTGATGAAGAGTGGAAGAAACGGCCCCCAAGGCATGCAACCAGGGTCTACCCAAAATAGCCGTATACGGAGAAAAAACATCCACCACAATAAAATCCACTTCCACCACATCTGAACCAGTCTGCACAAGTAATCTAATCATTCCCACCGGAACGACCGATCTGCCCTCGAAGCCCACCAGCGGGGAACTATAGGTTGTCAAATCCTCAGGTTTCAAATTCAGCCCCCTAAATAAATCAGGATACATTACCTCGGCTGCACTCCCCTCGTCAACCATCACCCTTCTCACGTCATACCCTCCAATCCTAATCGTAACCACCAAAGCATCATCATGCGGTTGTATGGTTCCTCTCTTATCTTCCTCTGAAAAGCCTAACACCAGTGAGGTGCCCAGTCTGGCTCTCTTTGGCCTTGAACTGGAGCCCTCATCCAAGCACTGAGACACAGACATTACCCTGGAAGGGCAAGACCCAGTTTTCCCTGGGGCAGCAAATATAACGTTTATCGTGCCTAAAGGGGGTCCTGAAGAAGCATTCCCCCGAAATGCTGAGCCTGCCTGGCCTCCTCAGCCGCTGAAATGATGTAGAAGCTGGGTCAACTTTCCTTCCTAGACCAGCTGTTCCAAGTGGTCCCACAATTTTTTACAATCTTCAGTAGTATGTCTATGATCCTTGTGGTACTGGCAGTAAAGGTTTCGATTACGCTTCGCAGGATCCCCTGCCATCCTATTGGGCCATCTAAAGAATGGCTCGTCCTTTATCTTCTCCAGAACCCGTTGCACTAGTTCTCGGAATACGGCACTAACCGCCTGGGAGTTGGCAGATCCTGATTGCCCCCCAAAGTCCCTCCGAGGTCGGTTGTTATTGTACCGGTTAGACCTGAAATCCCTCCTCTCCTGAGGGACTGCCTTAGACTTTCCTCTACCCTGTATCTGATCCTCCTCTACACTTCTATATTTGTCTATCCGGTCCATAAACTGACGCACGCTAGTAACAGGTTTACCAATCAGAGATTTCCTCAGGCCATGCTCGGTTGGAAGGCCTTCCTTAAAGGTATTAATGGCCACATTGTCATGAGCTCCGTTTACTTCGTTGAACATTTCCCAATATCTGTCCGAGTAGGCCTTCAGGGTTTCCCCCTCCCGCATAGACATGGATAGTAACGATCCCAAGGGTTGAACAACACTCCTACATGTGATAAAACGGGCACCAAAAGCCTGGGTGAGTTTCTCAAAAGAGTCAATAGTATTAGCTCTTAGGCCGTCGAACCATCTCATCGCCACTGGACCCAGGCTAGATGGGAAAACTTTGCACATTAAGGCCTCATCCCTAGCATGAATAACCATTCTTTGACTGTAGTGGCTAACATGTTCTACTGGGTCTGTTCGACCATTATAAATGGTGAACACGGGCTGATGGAACTGCCGAGGAAGATTAGCGTCCTCAATACGTCGCGTAAAGGGCGACTTAGAGACCTGACTCAGTGCTTTGTTCAAGGCGTCATTCCCCCGACCCTGGCGAGGCGGACTCTTATACCTTCGCTCATGGTGGTACTCCTCTTCATGCGAAAAAGATTCACTAGGTGGAGTTCTCGACCTCTGTCTATAACTGGTGTCATTTGACTCCTCAGAGGAGTGCCCAGAGTTATGAGCCCTACGCCTTCGTCGTTCATGTCGCAATTCCCTCTTCAACTTATTAATCTCACGCTGCATGTCCCCTTCGTTCTTTACGTGGGAAACATGGCCTTTCCCCCGAGAGTGACTTCTATCTGTGTGGGTTGTTCGTGTACTTCCCTCACGATCCCCCCTATGTCCGTGGACTACCAAGGGATTATTGTGCTGAGAGCCCCTAGACTCTGCCTGGTGCTGATTAGCATCCACCTGCTGCGGGCCCGTCAATGGTTGCTGCGGTGCTCCCCCTTCCATCGCGAACACTGCACTTGCTTTTCCTTGTGAATAGATCAAGTTCTTCCCACAGACGGCGCCAATTGTAGGGACTCAAATTGGATTGGACACAGAATATGAATGAGTTTTCAGCCCAGCAAGCCCAAACAATAAATTTTTAGAGCGTGGGTACAAGAACTAGTTCTACTTGATAGGAAAGGTTATAGTTATAGTGCAATAAAAGACACTTCAAGCTGATTGTATGATAAAGACTCTCCTTGGCTAGGTTTCAGTGAGCTTCTTTATGAGTTCTATTGTTCTTCTTTCTTTTTCTCCAAAAGTCCCTTCTAATGTCATCTGCTTCTATGTTATATACTACGTTCCTTACCCCATTTCCACCGTACACGTGTAGTTCCTATCCTGGGAACTCCTTTCTGTCCCATCCAGCACCTACCAGAACTTTTGCTCAGTGGCCATAAAGCTGCTTGATTACTGTTCAGGTATCACCTCCACATTAATGCGGCTAGAGAGTTAGCTGGAAAGCACTTAATGTGGAGGTAGTAGCCTTGGAAGATATTTGTTATCTTTCCCGATTCCTCCTTAGGTCTATATTCACTTTCCAGTTCTAATACAACTTTGCGGAGTACCCTGGATAAAATGGTAGTTACATCCACCTCGGACTGTGGTATCCGAGGTGAGTTTCATCCTCGGACGTGTCTTGTGCCACTATACATGACTTACATCCATTTTTCGTATACTAGTCCCACAATAATTCTTTTAACCTATCTTCGGACACGTGAGTGTCCTCGGACTGGGCCGCTGGGCCCCAAGCCCATTTCTTATGATTCCTGTATCCTTTTAGATAACAGGCCCCACACTTTTAAAGTAATGGATTTATAGAATATAAATAATGAATTTTAGAGCTTTTCATAAAAGCTCCAAATTTGAGTTTTACACTTAAATATGCTTCAATTCTAAGAGCTTTTAAGGGGTGTCCTTAACGAGTTCTGGTCAATTTCATAAATGGTGGTGCTTATACAATGTCAAAGGTGCCCGGCTGCAAGAACTTGCTGACAGGAAATATGTATGGGAAGTAGCTTGCGCTGAAGTTAGCACTGGTGCGTTGTTTTCATGCCGATAAGATTTTTTTTTTTGGTAGTCACTGTGCAGTAAGATTTTGAACTTGCAGAAGATGATCAAAAGGGAGATGAACCCTGCAGGTATTAATTGCAATGACATTCCACAGTTGCCTCCCCCGTCATTTTCATGCCGATCAATAATTCAGTCTCTTCCCCAGCTGTTATCTATCCACAGGGCTGGCCCAACCTAATTTGGGGCATAAGGCGAAAGATTAATTTATGTGGGACCTTTTATATGTATATATTAATTAAATAAAATTATTTAATGTTAATCAAATTGAGGTTAATTTGATGTATTAAATACATAATTTAATGAATAATACTAACTAAAACTAAGGTTAATTTTATATAGAGAGTTGAATATCATAGTTGAAACATAAATTTAACAAAAAAAATATATATTATTTTTTAAAAAGAAAATTAATTTATCTTGTATATATGACGATACATAGTTAATTACATTTATAATCTAATGTATAATCTATGATATTAATTGATGTGTGGCTTTGTAGTAGATTAGTTTACAAATATGAAAGTTTCAAACTATTAAGTGGGATTAATCATCATTGAGGATCTAACACATTTGTAATTTTTTTTAAAGCCTTGTTAGAAATAAAAAAGGAAAATGTTAAAGGTACTACAAAATGTTCACAATATAATATGATAATAACAGTGGTTAATGAACTTCAATAATGAAATTGATGAATATTTAAAATATTTTTTTGTGATTGGTAACATGTCAATTTATAAATCTATAGTAAAATTTGTGATATCTCTAACATCACTAATAATTAAAAGTGCACAACCATTTGAAAAAATTCATATCTTTTATAAAATTTTGGGCCTTTTACAATGAGATGGGGGCCTTTTTTGTAAAGGGTAAATATTTTTTGTGGTGGGGGCCTTAGGCCTAGGCCTAAGTTGCCTAGGCCTTGGGCCGGCCCTGTCTATCCACAACTTTACTGCACTATTCACTATAATTTGATAAACACTGCACAACTTTTTAAATAAAGCTTTATATCTCAAAAAATCTATACATATCCCTCTCCGTCCTAGGCTAACTCTACTCTATTTCCCTTTCTCACTCTCTATCTCCTCTCAATCCAAACAGACTATTAATACTTGTTATAGCATTGCTAAATGTTCATTATATTGTGAAAGCTCTAATAAAATTCTACTTCCTGTAGGCAAACTTATGCACCTAATATGATGGCGCGGATGTGTGATTATAAACGAGAATGCTGCTAGGATACTACCAAAGAAAAATGCTAAAGATACTACAAATTTTACCACATAACCTTTATAATTAAACTGATCAAATTAGTGGATATCAAAAACATAATAAATGAATGTCAATGTTACTTTTTTTTTTAATTGATGACATATTGGTTTTTTTAAAGATGTAATAAGATTAGTAGTTTCTCTAGCATCAGTCATATTACAAATTTTACTACATAACCTTTACAAACTAATGTGTTATAAATTACAAAAAAATAAAAAATAAAATAAACATTCATTGTTATTTTATTAAAATAAGAAACAATACTAAGAGCATTATCATCAAAGAATGCTAATATTTTAGCATTTACCATCTCAAAATCTTATTTTATCAATTTTAACATATTGCTTTACAATACTCCCAACATCAAACATTCTATTTTTTTTTACAACTTCATTTAAATAATATTATTTTTATTTTACCACTGTGTCTCTCTCTTTCTCTGATGAAACTCACCACTTTCTTCTTAGTCCAAGCAACCCCAGTCACAGCCATAGCCACAGCCACGGCTAGCCACTACCAACCACCACCGCAGCCCAACCTCACCCCAATACCAACAGCCACAACAGCCACCACAAAACCCACCACCCTGATCTCAACCCCAACCAAAACCCACCACCACCCACCCACCCCGTTCTCAACCCCAACTAAAACCGACCACCACCCATACCCAACTTAACCCAACCAAACCCATGACCCATCACCATCCACGGCCAAAAACCCATCACCAAAACCACACCCACGACCAAACACTACAGCCACAGCCACTGCGAGAATCAAACCCGAATAAAAACCCACCACCCATACCCAGATGGACCAAACACCCACCAAAAATTACAGCCATAGCTTCGGTCACAACAAGAACCACCACTACAAGAACAACAAAAAACCGTCACAAGAACCACAACACATTGGCCACAACAACCACAAAAAAACACACAACACGCCGATCTCCACACTGGTCTCCACATTGATCTCCTCCACGCCGATCTCATGCCATCACGCCGTTCTCCTCGCCACCACGCCAATCTCAAATGTACGATCTCAACCACGCCACTAGGTCGATCTCCATGTAGATTGGTCCAACTTAACTACAGTGGCAAGTTTGAATGAGAAAGAGAGAAGGAGTGAGGACAGAGAGATTTAGGGAAATGAGAGAGATGTGGGAGACTGAGAGACAAAGAGTTGGAGAGAGAATAAATAAATTAATAAAACATTATACCATCTTGCTACAGTGCGCTCTAAAAAATGAGAGTGCACTGTATCAAGATGGCAAATCTTTTAGCATATGCAAGTTTTGATGGAGTGGGTTTTTTGGGTTTCAGATGCTAAAATTTAAGATTTAGCATTTTTGCATTCTTTGATGAGAATGCTCTAAGTAAAAGCAACAACAAAAGTTGAGGAAAATACCAAAACTATTACAAATTTTACTATAAAGAGCTTACAAGCTGATTTAGCAAAAATATGGTTAGTGGTTAGTGCTACTTCAATAAGTCAATAACATAATAAATGAATGTTTAAATAAAAAAATAATACAAAGTAAAAGCAACAATAAAAAGTTGAGGAAAATACCAAAACTATTACAAATTATACTATAAAAAGCTTAAAATTGATTTAGCAAAAATATGGTTAGTGCTACTTCAATAACATAATAAATGAATGTTTAAATACTTTCTTGTGATTGATGACCCCTTAATTTGTAAGTTTTATGGGGGTTTTAGTTCACTTAATTAGTAAAGTTTTTTATAATTGAATAAAATATTAGAGATTTGAACTTCGATTACACTAAAAATTTATTAATGTCTTAGCATGATAATTCCTTAGAATCCCTCGTCAACAGTCAAAAGGCATCCTAGTTTTCTATCTTTAACTCAGTGAGGATAAACTCTGGTTTGACAAATGGGTCTGGCAAATGGGTATTTAACGTAAGTCTCATTTATTGCATTTTTTGGTACTATTCATGAGCTCCACTGTACTATTTCAACTAATTTTTACTTTTATCTATAGTACTTTCAGTAATAATTTTTTAATTTTAGCAAAATAAGCGGTATCTAAACACACCTTAAATAGATATTAAAAGCAATCGATAATTGTTTTTTTTTTTTTTTCTCTTCCTGTGGATGACTAGGATGTCAACCTCACCTCACATCTAAAGAGAGATCTGATTTCTCTTGTTTGGTAGCCAATTTTCTAGATTTATCAAGTTAACCAAAGGCCCCTAGTGTATAGATTTATCAAATTTTAGATGGGTAACACTCACAATGACCTCTCTATGCTTCTAAGAAAAGTTATCAAGTTTTAGATGGGTAACATTCACATTCAACTCTCCGTAGTTCTAATAAAAGTTTTGCTAGAAACCCATTTTTCACCATGAGCTCTATTTTGGCGTGAGTCTTTCTCCACCCTTTATGTGGGTTATTCTCTGTTTTTTTTTTTTTTTTTGGGTGGGCCTTTTCCGTCCTTTGTGGTGGTTTTCACTATCCCCTTCATGAGTCTTTAGTCAGTCTTACGTGGTTGTGTCTCTTTCACTGATTTGTACCTAATGGTTAGATCTCAAGGCTAGAGTTCTAACACTAGGGTGGGTTCCTACAAACAGGGGCGGAGGGAGGAGGGGCGAGTGCCCCCTGAACTCACAGAAAGTTCTAAAGGAATACTACTAAAAGGTCTTATTTACCCCTCCTGACACAAATGACAAATAATTAACTTTCTATTTATTGTATAGTACATGATTACATGCAGTAGCTTCTCACACATATACTCTTACATAAGCTTTTCCCTCGGCAACTTTTCTTACACCACCTACACTCTTACATAATCTCTTATATTAAACCAATGGGTTTCACCTAGTAATGATAAAAATAAAACAACTTGTAAAATATCTCACTTCTTTACTAAGATTGAGATATTGCACCTAAGAGCATCTCCAGCAGGTTCTCCAAATTTTTGTATTGTTTGGAGAATGAACAGTGACATTTAGCTTTTACCTACCTACTTTTTCAAATACACTTCCAACAGATTTTCTATCCCATTCTTTATCTCATTTAAATATTATTTCTTCATTCATTATTTATTCTTTTTTTAACAACTATATTTTTAAATGAGAAGTGTTACATTTACAACATTTTACGCAATACTTTCACAATAAAATTTATGTGGAAAGTTGTTACTAGTTCTAATTTGAACTCACCACTGAAATTATTTTTTTCTCACCAATATTAACTAATAACAATATGTTATTTAAAATTTATTGTGAAATATTGTGAAAATATTGTGGTAGAATTTCTCAATTATGATTTTTTATTTTTTATATTATTTTTTATTCTTTCATTTCATTCTCCTCCACACACGTGTCCTCTATCCCCCTTCTTTTATTTCTTTTTCTCCTTGAGAACCTTCCAACAACATCACTCTTCACATGAGAGAGAGAGAGAGAGAGAGAGAGAGAGAGAGAGAGGAGGAGGAGGAGGAGGAGGAGGAGGAGGAGGAGGAGAGAGAGGCTTGGGCCTCCACCACCGCTCCAGCATCTCAGCCGCCGCTCGTTGTCCTCCCCACCGATCGGCTTGGGTCAGATCGGCTTGTTCTTTTCTTTTCTTTTCTTTTCTTTTTTTTCATATTTACTTGTTCTGATTTAACTTTATTTTATTTAAGAATTGGATTTTGTTTTGTGTTTTGTGTTTTGTGTTTGGATTAATTCTTTTGCTTATGAACAGGTCTCTCTCTCTTTTCTTTTATTTTTCTAATTTCATTTGGTTTATGAGAAAAAAAGAAGCAACGGCAATGGAGAGAATGAGAGAATGAGAGAAAAAAAAAAGCAACGGAGAGAATGAGAGAAAAAAAAGAAATCCGGAGGAGGAGAGAGAAAGAATTAATATAATAAGTAGTTGGTAATATTTTAAGACAAGAAATTCAATAGCTAATGTACAGTAGCCCATCAGACTTGATTGGCTATTGTTCATAAGCCAAAAAAAATCCAGGTTTACCGAATCTGCTGGAGCATGAATAGTGCACAAATTCTCCAAATTTTAGCTAATATACTCGGATACTGAACCTGTTGGAGATGCTCTAATGCAGTTGTTATGAATGACTGAGATTTAAAATTGTAAAAAGCAATTTTAAATCTCAATCATTGAATAAAAAAATTAAAGTTAAAAAGTAAAACTAGTAAAAAAATGTTGTAAGAGGGAGAGAGGTTAATTGCACCTTGCACTAGATTCTAATCCTTTTACCACTACTTTTAAGCCCACCTCCCAGCAATTTTTTTTATTTTTTTCCTTTATTTATTTATTTTTTTTGGTATTAGACTCTTTCAGTCTGAAACCTAGAGTTTCTATTAAGTTTATAAAACCATTCAAGCCATTGAGTCACCTGTAAATATTCACAGGTAAATTGCCATACTTTTAGTACTTTTACATTGATTTATTTTATTTATTTATTTTGAAGAATCAAATTATATTTTTAATCTTGCCCCTTTTAACCTAAATTCCTGGCTCTACCATTGCTTACAAATAATTTTAAAATACATTTCCACCAAACTCTCTATATTTTTCCTCTTCTATACTCTATAAAAATATTCCCTCCCCCCCTTTTTTTTAATAATCTTTATATCAAACAATAATTTTATCACAAATCTGTACAAATCAGCCAAAAGATTTCAAACCTCAGTGACACCCATTTCTACACCCATGCCAAAATCTACAACTCAACAACATAACCCAATCAACTTTAATTTATAGTTTATAGTTTATACCCATACCCTCCCATACGGCCATACCCAAACCACCGGGTCACCGTCAACACCCCACGCCAGAACTCATCTCATCAAGAACTACCACTTTGCGGTGTTGCAACTCACCATTAAGCCAAGACAGATGTGCTATGCTAATAATAATTTATTTATTTATATCTTTTAAAGCATGAAGTGACACAATTTGTCTGCTATACTATTAACCTAATAATAATATAATCAGGGGCGGAGCTAAGATTTTTTGTTTGGAGGGGCCAAATTTTGGTATTAATATATTAGTTTCGAGTCAAAATAAACCATCGTATACATGCATAAATGTACATACACAAATATAAACATTAATATTTTGATACTAGAGTAGGTCATAATTTATAAATATATTGTATATAAAATTAACGATTTTCAAATATGTATATTTGCAAGATAATTTTTTAGGAGAACTTATCATTTTTTAAACTCCAACGAGAATACAAAAGCTGTTTAATTTGATATTAAACATGTACAAAAAACGAATTAGAGAAAACAAAAACTACCTTGTTTCTATAACTTCCAGACCAATTGACAAATTCTACTGGTTTTTAAGAGCATTATTGGACTAACTCAAACATTTGGGGAGAACTTCTATTTTTGTACCTAAATATTTAAAATTTTAATACTTATACATAATATAAAATAATTTTTTAAAATTTTGGGGGGCCATGGCTCCCAAGTCATGCTATAGCTCCGCCCTTGAATATAATAACCTTCATCAACAGGACCACATTTGACCCAATTTAGCGTGAGAAAAATGTTCACGTTTTCTGCGTTATTACTATCATAATTGCTTATTTGCATTAACAAACACAGACACAGCTAGCTATACATATTTTTTTCAACGATTCAATCTTTCTTTTTATATAATATTGTTTTGGTTAGGTGAACAAGTTGTTGCCTATTTATAGAATGAAAAAAAAAAAAGGGTTCACATGACACACACGTTCATATATTTATTAATTAATGATGGGGTTTTATGATAAGCTTTATGTCTACATGTTGTTAGGCTTTCAGAACAAATGAGAGGAAACATTTGTGATTTGTTTCGTTGGATCCACATCAGACTGACGTTAGAGATTTATTACTTTCATTGTATCTTCTCATCATGTCGGGTCCAATGACAGCTAGCACTGTCCCAAATCAAGATGATATAACCATCAAACTAATAGTTTTTTTTTTTTTAATAATTCAATAGTTTCAACAAAGAAATGAGAAATTTAAATCTTAAATATCTTCATTGGAAATAATAAAAAGTGTTAACCAGTTGAATTATAAAGTTCTTTTTTTAGAGAGTTTTTATTTTTTTATTTTTTTTATTATAAAGCTCTTTGAAAAAAAAAAGTTAAATTATAAAACTCTTGACAATAGAAAACTAGCACTTAGTTTATTAAATACCTTTCCAAAAAAATAAAAGCTTTTTTTAACATTAAATAAATGATATATATTTAAACCCATTCATATCTAGATTTGATGGTAAAAAATAATTATTATGAAATATATTATAAGTTTTAAATCTTATAGTTAAAGATATATATATATATATATATTTTTAAATTGTTATCCTAAATTATTTGAATCCAACATGCTATTTAACATGGGTTCCGGTCAATTTAATTAGTAAAAACTTTTATTGTTGAATAAAAGATGTGAGATCAAATTTTGCCTACATGAAGATATTAACATGATGTGAAAGAGAAAGTTCTTTACCATCAAAATTTGCCTACATCAAGATATTAACATGATGTGGTATCTCTTAGTATTTTCAATGGAGAAATTTATGATTTAAATCCTCCCATCCTGTTGTACTATCGAATTATAAAAAAATCAAGATATTAATAGAGTTGATATCTAATATATACTTATTTTATGACTAATATTTGTTCACAATACTGGTTGCACACAATTGTAACATACAATTTTTGCATTAAACAATTTCAGTTCAAAACTTTATGAGCTGAAATCGTGACTTGAAGTCATAATTTTAGTGCAAAAATTGTATATATATAATTGTGCAACAATTTTTTATTTATTTAAAATTTTAAAAACAACAGTATGCACTAGTATTTTTGTACCCTTATTTAAAAGTACTGTATTAAAAAAAAAATGGGTAAAAAAATTGGGTTTGTAGTTTTTATTAAGAAAATGCAATCATATTAACCGAGACTATATATAGCACTAAGAATCTAAGATGTGGGATGTTCTATCCACGCTAAAAAACTGCTAACATGTTTAGCAAAGTTGGGAACTACAGAGTTACCCTATTTACAAATATATGAAAGACTAACATTAGCAAAAGATTCTTCATTGCTTTTCAAAGATTTGATGATTATCTCTAAATCACCCTTAAGAATGAAATAAGAAATGCTGATATTTTGAGTAAAAAGCAAAGCTCTCATTGCCAGCAAAGCTTCAACATCATCAATTGATTGAGGGAGAGCAATCCTTTCAAACATAGAAGCTATGACTAACCCCAGTTCAGGAATGAGGAAGATGGTGGTGAAGAACTTGTTAATATAATAATATTATTATAATAAACCTTAATTTACCATAAAGGGGCAAGAAAGTATATTCATATAGATTACATTTTCCTTTCTCTCATTTTTCTTTTTAACCAAACAAAAAAACCTATTCATCCTCTGAGTCAAAAAAAAAAATAATAATAATAATAATAATCAAAGAGGAAAAGATGAAAACGACTAAAATATTGATAGTTCCTCGGTGAAAAATGCAAATAAGAAGAAATAGATAAAAAATTGTTTAAAGTGGACGGGTAATTTTGTTCAAAATGCTGAGGAGTTTTTGCTCCTCATTTTCACTCTCACTTTCTTCAGAGATAAAGTTTTGATGGGCCCCGAGATAAAATAGTCAGACTCTACCAATTTTCTCCCCCCTCCTCCTCCCAACCAAGCACCATTCCCGATAGTTTTCTCTCATATTTATCACTCACATTTTTTCATCCTTCCAAAAATCACGCCAACTAGACATGTTTTTAAATCAAACATAGTGATAGTGTTAGGCCAAAAGCAATAATATATTTTTGACAATTTTCTTTATCTGGCCGGTAAATGTGGACATGAGAAAAATCAAACCATGCATCCAAATTTTTTAGATGAACAATATTCTACTATCGATTATTTTATTTTGTAACATCCCAAATGGATGGCATCAATAGTTTGAATGTGTGATTTCTGCTTTGTTCATTAATAATGACAACAACAAGAGATTTTTACGCGTCATATAGTCATTGATATTGAGAGTTTTGGTTTGGACTTTGAAGTTTGGATACAGGGACAGAGTCACAGAAGTAGCAATTAATTAATTTTTTTTTAAATTCTTATCCCCTTATAAAATTTAGAAAATTGGCACAAGGAACTAGACAAAACAAAAATTTATCATCTGTCCCATTTCTTTATTTTTTTTCTTTGCTTTGCATTACTACACTGTGGAATCGTGCATGTGTGTGTTATTTTTAAATCTTTATGAATTTCAAAACATGCTTGTTAATTTTTTTAATAAAAAAATTAAAAAGATTGCATGTTTTAAGTTGTTTGGATTTGATTGTTTGTTATTGCAAAACAAATCGTCTTTTAATGAGTGTGATTAAGTCGTACTCGAGGGTGTATCATATTATAGTGTGATAACCCCATAAACTTGCAACAATATTGTCTAGTTGTACCTAACAGATTTGCTTGCTTGGGTGTTTTTGTTCCCATATATTACTTGGCAACATTAACTAATTTTTTAACTTGGAAAAAATTTATAGACATGAATTTATTTTATCAGTAGATTTGGGAAAACCAATTACATTTTTCTATTTTTTGTAAAAGTAAAAATGTAAATAGGTTGAAAACATTTGTTGACTTTCTGTAAATACTATAATATATGTAAATTATTTGTTTAAAGTTTAAACTAATGGAGAAAGAAGGTAGTAGGTGTTATAAAAATTAAGTACTCCGTATAAGAAAATAAGCAAATAAGCCTATACAATCAACGATTGAAATTTTTTACTAAATATTCAGTTTTTGAAATTTATTCAGTTACAAACTTACAAATCTTCTATTGTAACTTATTTAGTTATATAGTCTCTTTTTGGAACTTGATTTTCTGAAAGTCTAGCTCCATTGTGAAACTTGATTTCATCAAAGTCAAGTTTTATACAATTCAAAGGAACATGAAACTCTAATTTGAGAAAATTTAGTTCCACATTTGCCACATATAAGTGAATTGCATAGAGCTTGATTTTGACGAAATCAAGTTCTACTTTGAACTCAATTTTGAGAATATTGAGGTGAAAAAAAGCTACTCTCTTTGTCTTAATTTCTTTGTCTTGTTTAAAGGACAAAATTTAGGTACAATACTTATGTACTTTTCCTCCTAAAATTTAGCCATGTGGCTGTACTTAATTAAAAATACACTTTCATCCTATGAAGAAAAAAAACCACATAGTTAAATTTTAAGAAATGAATCTAAAGAACAGCTAAGCATTGTACCTAAGTTTTGTCATTGTTTAAAAAACCCAACTTTTTAAAGGAACATCATTTATTTTCTTATCTGTTGTATAAAAATTTATAAATTTCCAAAACTACCCTCATTAATTTAAACTATAGAAAAAAGAATGGCATTGACTTTTTAAATAAAGAAAATGGTAAAATATAAATTTTATTTATTGATTTTAAAAAGAGTACTTCATTTAGGAAAGGCTTTATAACAAAATAATTTAAAAACTGAATATTTAACCCCAAAAAAAACACTCAACACTTGCTTCCATAACGTGTCTTATATAAAGAAAAGAATACAAGCCAAGAGCGACAAAATGCCTAGCTCCTTCGATTCAAAAGCAATAAAAAATGTTAAAAAGAGTTTCATAAACTTCCCTCATGCTTCATGCTTGACATCAATTATAACATGTTAGTCCATCCTTTGGTTCTATTGACTTCTGGAGGTTGCTTTGGTGTGGGTTTCACTTAACTCAGCTGATAAAGTTTTTAATAGTTGAATAAGAGATTTGATGTTCAATTTCCGCCTACACTGAAAACTAATTGGTGTTTTGTTCTGATGATAAATAGTACAATTATCAGAAGCGGACGCAATAGGTTGAAACTCTATAATTTAAATAAATAAAAAATGTGCGAGGAAAGCGTAAAAGAAGTCACCAAAAAAAAAAAAAAAAAAAAAATCACACAAGCACTATTATGACTCTCCTATGATCTTTTTAGCAAAGATAATTATAAACCATTTCAGCTTCCCAATAGGACCTCATCAAGAATTTTCTTTTCATTGTTCCAGCTGGGACATTAGCAAGAAAAATGGTCCTAATAATGATACTAACTTTGCTTTTTTACTCGTCAACTAATTAATAGTCTCTAATTAACCTTTTGCATGGTGTAGTTTTGTTTTTCTGTGTACTGAACAGTGTTGGAATTTGCAGTGAAGTGGAGTAAAATCTTTACTCTGTTTTGAAGGCAAGTGTTTATAGTTTATGCACTTTACAGTGGCGTGGAAGTTTTTCTTTACTTTTTAGGCAAGTGTTGAGGTGAGAATGAGATCAAGTTATTGATGGATGAGGAAGTATTTTTAGAAAGGGAAATTTAATGAAAGAGGAAGTATTTTCAAAAAAAGAAAGTTATGATCTGTTTGGATACCACTTATTGTTGAAAATTGAAAATTAAAAATACTGTAGTAAAATAATTTTTAAATATATGAATAGTGCTGTAGGACTCAGTTTTAAAGTTTTTTTTGCAGGTCCCGTGAACAGTAAATAAGACCCATTGTTTTTCAGCAAAACACAAGAATGCATGTTTTCCATGTGTTCCAAACGCTCGCTTAATGGATGAGAAAGTATGTTTTCTGTTTTTGTTTTGAGAATTTACAATTTTTTATAGTAAAAGAAAAAAACAATTAATTTTTTGATAAATTTTCATATATATAGTACAATTATCTGACACAACTTTGATATGACAGATTGTAAGTGATTAACCATCACTTACACATGAACTTACCATTTTCATGCATGAACCGACAATTTTTTTTTTTTTTTTATCATTAATCACACTCTGTCATGTTGCTTGAAGTTGTGAAAAATTTAGTGGTCTTAGATTTTTTCTTTTATAAAAAAAAAAAAAAAAAACGTACCCATCTGGCCAAGTAAGAACCACGTAAGCAGAGATAAACAATCAGAAGTAATCATGCATTCTAGACAAAAAAAAAAAAAAATCACATGCAAATTGGAAAATTGCTTGCCCAGTTTCATCAGATCTCTGATTCCCAACTCCATTTTCAACAGTCTGAATATTGGTTGTATGTATCTTGTTTAATCACCACGTCAGTGCCAGCCTTATCCCACTTGCAATTCTATTCTATGTTTCTTTTACATCTTTCTAATTGTTAACCAATTTTTTTGTTTATCAATCGGTGCTATCAGACAAAATCTAAAAAAAACCTAGTTGTTTACTACACGTATAAATACCTAACAACAAATCCATATCTTTGCTCACAACAAGTCCTAGTCCTTGACTCCTTAGTCCTTTCCCACTTCTTATTTTTTTTCATACTAGTTTGGTGTACTGTTTGGAGAGAGAGAGAGATATGGCAATTGGACAAGTTAAGGATGCTGAGAATAGTGTTGAAATAAATGGCCTTGAAGATTTGGAACAGCCATTCATCCAGCAAGATAATATTGTTTCCCATAAAGATGATAAAAATGTTGAAGGTGGATCCATTGGAATGGTTTTGCTCAGTACATGTGTTGCTGTTTGTGGCTCTTTTGAATTTGGATCATGTGTAAGTATATTTCAATTCTCTCTTATACGGGTCCAACAAGTTTAGGAAAAATGTTATTCTTTTTTCCAAAATGTAATGGCATTCCTGGTTTAAGAGAGTTTCTGGGGTTACTAAATCTATTTCTTTTTTTGTTTTTTCTTTTGGTTAAGAACCAAAAAAGAAAAAAGAAAAAAGAAAACAAAAAAGAAAAGAAAAAAAAAGATATCAGGTTTGTTTAGCTTAAGTTATTATTTTGGCAGGTGGGCTATTCAGCACCCACTCAATCTGCAATCACAGAAGATCTTAATCTTTCTGTAGCTGAGGTAGGCCTTCTTTTCCTCTTTCTCTTTTAAGATATAGTATCCAAATTATATGAATTGCTACTAATTTATTGTATGTCATGTGACAGTACTCCATGTTTGGCTCCATATTAACAATTGGTGCAATGTTTGGTGCCATCACAAGTGGTAAAATTGCCGACTTTATTGGTCGAAAATGGGTATGTTAAACTTGAAACCGATTAGCTAGTGTGCTCAACTTTTTCATCTCTATTGTACTTCATACATTTTACAAAGTGATGTGTCACACCAAAGAAATTTATTTATTATTTTTGTTTTTTTGTTTTTTTTCTTGTGTTTGAGATAGAAATCTACTTTAGTCTAATCTAAGTGTGTACATGTGTGATGCTCCCTTTTGGAGATTTGAGCCCCACCTCTTTCCCCCTACACTCACACCCACATCCTCACAAACACTTATACTTGTGGAGTAACCATCAAGCTAAAGGTGTGCGGTAGTATTTATTATTGTAGTTGATCTGGCACTAATCACATTTATTGTCACATCATTTTGTAAGATTTTTGTAGTGAAATTGGTATTAGTTTTATCATTTTCATTGTACTAAACTTTCTGGAGATTTAATGGGAGCAGGCAATGAGGATGTCAGGTGTTTTCTGCATTGCAGGATGGCTTGCTGTATATTTCTCTAAGGTATGCACTGTTTGCACATGTTAATTCTTAATGTAAGAAATAAACTGTCATCTTGCTGAAATTACTAGCTGTTATGGTTTTTTTTAATTATTATTTATTTTTGCATGGCTTTAATATAGGGAGCTATTTCACTTGACATGGGAAGGTTGTTCACAGGATATGGAATTGGAGTTTTTTCTTATGTGGTAATTATTTAATATCTATATCCCTTTTTTATTTTGTCACCTTGTAATGATAAAATTTCGAAATTTTAACAAAATTTAACAAAGTGGATTAACAGGTGCCAATATTTATTGCTGAAATTGCTCCAAAGAATCTGCGTGGAGGGCTCACAACATTGAATCAGGTGGGAGAATTAATCATGAAGATTATATTCTTTATGAATCTTGCTAACTGATTGAAGATAAATTGGTCAATATCTTAGTTCTTTCCCTTTTCTTTTGCTTGTTCTGCAGCTCATGATTGTCACTGGATCATCAGTTGCATTCTTAGTAGGATCAGTCATAACATGGAGAGCACTTGCTTTGACTGGTAAATTCTAAAATTTAAGTATTTTACTCTATATGTATACAGAAGTGTGAGTGTTGAAAAGAAAATTCTAAAACTTTACTAAATGAAGTGTTGGCTTTGATTTGAAGGGCTTGTTCCATGCATATTCCTTCTTGTGGGTCTATGTTTTGTTCCGGAGTCTCCCAGATGGCTGGTGAGTATTTAAATAAAAAATTTAAGCAATTTTGTTTTCAAATTAGATATGAGATTGAACAAGAAATGAGACCAAAAGAATGTCATTCTTTGCAGGCAAAGGTTGGCCGTGAGAAAGAATTTCAAGTTGCGCTACGAAAACTTCGTGGCAAAGATGCTGATATTACTTTTGAAGCTGCTGAAATTAAAGTACTTCCCTTCCTAACACCCATGTAAAGCTTGCTAATGTAAATTTGTATGTCTGAGGAACTGACTCCTTATGTTTCTTGGCAGGATTATATTGAAACTCTTAAGACACTTCCAAAGGCTAAAATGCTGGATTTGTTCCAAAGCCGACATATTCGCTCCATGATTGTACGTGTCTTTTTTATATCTATAGAAATGTGCATTTGGATTAGCTTATTGTTGAAAACTTATATGCTTATTTACTGGAAGTTAATAAAATTTCAGTTGTACATAAAATAAGTGAGACTTCAATAAATTGTACATATGCAAATAAGTAGAAAAATTAAAAGAAAAAGGCTGATCCAAACTTACTGAGTATGTTTAGGCTGGTTATCTGAGAGGCCTTTTATGTTGTACTAATACTTGCCGTTTGGTGACTATTTTCAGATTGGAGTAGGAATAATGATATGTCAACAATTCACAGGAATAAATGGAATAGGTTTCTATGCAAGTGAAACCTTTGCAGAAGCTGGTAATTCAGTGTTTCTATACACTTCATTCCTTATGCCCTTTCTTTTAACGCGTCTTTTCTCTTGAAACTTATTTTTAATCCTTTCATATCACTTCATTTTTTTGGAACTTATTTTTTAATTGAATTGTCTAAACTGCAGGGGCTTCTCTGGCCAAAATTGGAACCATAGCTTATGCCTGTATTCAGGTATAATTTCTACCACTGTCCTCAAAGTCACATCATTAATTCTTAATCCAAACTCAGATTATCTGATATTGATTCACAGGTTCCAATAACTATAGTGGGCGCAATGATGATTGACAAATCTGGAAGAAAGCCACTTTTATTGGTAGATAATGTTATAGCATTTATCTTTTGAAACTTATGAAAATTATATCATAGGGAGAGTAGTATTTTGACGCTTACTGAGTAATGAAAATTGTTTTTGTGTATGAAGATTTCTGCAACTGGGACATTTCTAGGCTGCTTGGTAACAGGCACTTCTTTCTTTCTCAAGGTAAGCCATCAAAATTATCCCTGTGTATTAAAAAGAACTCTTTATCTAGTTGTTTCTTTTACATTTTAGTCTGAACTTGATTTTTTGATCATTATGAATCAGGGCCACAACTTGTTGCCTGAGTGGGCACCGATATTAGCTTTTGTTGGAGTGCTGGTAAATTAACCCTTATAATTGCAAATTTGTGTAGTAAAACATGATCACGTTTTTGCTACTCCAAAATAAATATGGATTTTTATTTTATTGATTTTATTTTATTTTTTCATTTAAATCAGTTTTTCATAGCATTTTTCTCTATTGGAATGGGAGCAGTCCCTTGGCTGATTATGTCTGAGGTAACTTTCTACATTTTCAAAGTGAATTTGTATGCTTGTTTAACAAGTTAGCATTCAATAACTCGATAACTTCATTGAGCTTATCTGAAACCTATTGTTTTGCAGATTTTCCCAATTGATGTGAAGGGGGCTGCTGGGAGCTTGGTGGTGCTAGTGAACTGGTTGGGTGCTTGGTTAATTTCCTATACATTCAACTTTCTTTTGACCTGGAGTTCCTCAGGTAAAGAAAAACAATAAGCCTAATGACACAACATTTTTCATAACAACTGAGATGACAGGTTGTGATCAGTGGTGATCTCACGTGAAAGTGATATTGCACTAATTATAATCTGCCACCTCAACAAATTGTGAAATTTTTTTTTGGATTTCTTGTGTCTGTAGCATTGTTAGCACCAAATTCTTGTATAACTGACACTTCTATGTTTGATTTTTCTTTTCCAGGCACTTTTTTCCTCTACTCTGCATTCTCTTTGATGGCTGTTCTATTTGTGGCAAAGGTAGTTCCAGAAACCAAAGGAAAAACACTAGAAGAAATTCAACAATGCATAAACTCCTAGAGAGGGAGAAGGCTACAAAACAAGAGAATGAACAATAGCTGGAGAAGCTCGTTGACAATTTGAGTTGATTGTGGCTCAAGAAGTATCATCTTTATTTGGTGCTGAAAATCCAAGTTCAAATGCGGCAAGAAGATACTAAACATTTTATTAACAAATTCTTTGGGCACCAAGTAGATGAAATTTATAGGCAAAAAAAACAAAGAAAGATACATGTAATGGAATTTGTGGGTTGGACAAAAGTCAGTAGAGCCTATCAACTGTAAGAAAGATACATGAGTATGATTCAATGCTTGTACTCATGTAAAAGAAAGCAATGGTTGTTACTATTTTTATCCAATATATTTATGAAGAGAGTTTTCAGTTATTTGCTCAGTAATCCTAGTAAAATAATTTACTAAATGCTATAACTTCCTGATGCATGAGTTGTTGGTATGAAAGTTCAATTTAAAGTTGAAACTAAAAAGAAATTCAATTAAACAGTAATGATGAGTTTTGGTCATAGCAATGTACCAAACCAGTTCTATTTTTCAAGAACTCAAATAGTTCAGAAGTTGATTGAAGGATGAGGCTTTGAAAAAGAACTAGATGTCTCAGGTTCAGATTTCATTCTTTTTGGCTGTTGATACACTTAATTTGTGGGTGATTATGTGTATAATCATTAATAAGATTACCAAAAAAAAAAAAAAAACATGTTCTTATTTTTCGAGTCCCCTTTTAGTTCTTGAGCACAAGTCAATGCAGCTGACCTGTGTAAATAACTGTAACAATGTACCCTACTTGCCCAAAAATAAAAAGGTCAAATAACACACCCTTTATGACTTGTAGCATAGCTGTGTGCTAGTGGTGGGCTAAGCTAAGCCAGGCTGTTAACTTTTGAACATTTTGAACTCAATCCATATTTTATCACAAGTCTCAATGCTTAAACAAATATTGATTCTTAAAATATCATTAACAGAATCTTGAACAGTGTCGGCCGACACAACAAGACAATAACAATACGGTGTATACCATTCTACCGATGCAAACAATAATGCCTTTTGCAAAATGACATCCCACTATATAAAAAGAACATTTCACTGTACAAAATGGTGCATCATTCCACCAATGCAAACAATAAACGCATTAAAATAATATTGCATCTCAATTCATAAAATTCATTCCAACTCATTTCAAAATCACAACTTTTTACATAGTGCAAATTCTAAAAAAAGGATCAAACCGAAGCCGGCCCATCTAGCATGTTGCACATATTAGCCTAAGCCCAAGTGGGCCCGAACAATTACAGATCCTGACAAACCACATGGGCCTAAAGGCCCATAAGCAATAACGAGCTTGACAGACAGACAGAATTCACATTTATACAATCCAACACGTTTCGCTCCAATTTCCCACACACAAAAAAAAAAAGAAAAAAAAAAGAAGAAGACATTCATTTTTTAATACAAAGTGCCTTTTTTTTTTTTTTTTTTAATTACTATTTTTAACTCTCACACAAAGTTCAAATACGAAACTACCATTTAAGGGGTTTCTCCTGTTTGGACCAAAATTTTTTTTTTTTTCAAAATAACCTCTACACCCCTATGTTTAAGTAGAGACAAAACTAAGGGATAGTCTGGTAAAAATACATGTCTAACTTGCACTAAAACTTGCCTACAAAATAGGAACACCCTTCCACTAATTGCTAATTTAAAAACTCCTAAATTTTTGCTAAATTTATAACACATTCACATTTCCAATTAGTTTCTCCTTGCCTGTATCATTGTTGAGGGCCATTTTTGAGAAGTCATGAAGAAGGAAAGAAGCCCAGCAACACAGGCCAAAAAGAAGTGGGCAAAAAGATAGAAAACAAGAACCATTAAGTCCAAGCGGCAGGAATAATGGATCACAGGTCCATAGAATAAATAAATGAGATTTAAGGAAGCAAATGGGCTCAAAAGAGCCCGGAAAGAGAGAAATGACAAATAGCAAACCCATGGGCAGTGTATGATGTGAAAAAAAGTAAGAATGAGTCACGGCAAGCTCAAAGCAATGCAAGCAAAGAGAGTAGGGGATTGATGGCAGACCCACAAACCCTAAGGATGAGTATGAAGTAATTGGGTCGGGGAAGCCCAATGAAGTTAGTAAAAGCCTATGAGAACACAAAGTTAGAAAAATGGCCGAAGAAGCCCAAGACAAGCAAATGGGCTGAGGAAGCCCAAGGGAAAACGAAAGGGACACAGGAGCCCATAAGTAAGAAAACCCATGGTTATGCTAAGCCATTGGGGAAAGAATAAACGGCAAGCTTGAAAAGGCCCGGCAGGATCAAGTCATTACAGCAGCAATGACAGAGTAGTATGGCAGGACATGATGGTAATCAAGGAATAGATTGAAAGAAATTTAAAGCCTAGTATCAAATAAGGCCCAGCCCTAAGGGGAGCGGGGAGTCATGAAACAACCCACGTAAAAGGTCGAAGAAGGGGCGGCAGATTGTGCAAACAAGCCTCTAAAACATAGCAAACGCATGAGCAGCAGACAGATTTTGGACAAACATGAAAGGGAGGCACGCGCAAGGCCCAGGCACCACCGGCTTGTACCCAGCCAATATGGGACATGGTGGGGTCATGAGTCAGAGGTAAGAGGGTATGGTTTGGCGGTGGGGAGAGGGGAAAAGATCTATTTTGCGGTTCCTGCCTAAGTTCTTTTGAGGGGTACGTCCTATTGGGATGACAGACCACCCAAAAGAGGCAAGGTTGAGTGGGAACCGCCAGGTGCATGCCATGAGGGATAGAGAGAGAGCACTCACACCGTGGCAGTAAATGGTGCCACGGCAGGCTAATAAATAAAACAGCCTTCCTTTGTCTGGAAGTGGAGAGTGGTGCACAGACGAACCAGTGGTGGTCGGCAAGTACACCCAGACCAGACAAAGGTGGTTAAGGGGCAAAATAGTAAAATCTGGTCACGGCAGGCACTATAAGAAGACCCTTGCCGTGCCCAGAAAAGGGGACCGAAAAATAGGGGAAGATCATGAAATAAAAAAAAGAAAGAAAGTAAAAGCAAAGGAAAGAAAAAGATAAGAAAGAAAATAGAAAAACGAAGAGAGTTAATACAGTGGACATGCACCAGTAGGTCGATTTCCCTCTCTCCCTCTAAAATCCTACTTTCTTTCAAAAAGTAAAAAGGATTCTTTCAGGCATTAACCATTCAGGTCCAGTTCCTTCAAAGCCATTAATCCCCATGGCAGGATCTTTCCTGGGAGATTAGTTGCATTGAGAGGAGGCGTTCTTCCCTCTTTGATTCTGCTTCTGCGGACCAAACTTGACTTGATTTATGTTTCTTCTTGATTAACTCATATTATTATTCACTCCTTTATCTTCTTTGTAAAAATCATTGATATCACTGTGATTATGTTTCATAAATAGGGATTATTTGGTCATTTTCTATTAAAAAGTCAGAGGACTCTATTTTGTTGTTATTATTATATCTGTCTGCCATAACTTATCTAAAACAGCTTTGCCTGCCATAAGTACACTCCTGGCAGACGAGGCATAGTTTGTGCACAAGCCGGCCCAAATTGAGTCACAGTTGGACCGGTCTCAACTCTCTTACTCAAAATACTCGGGCCCACTACCGCGGGAGGCAGCACAGCCCAACGCATAACACAAAAAGGCCCCCACAATCATCATTTAGCAGTTACCACTTACCGAGAGTTTCAATGTTATCCACACACCCACATTTTAATTTGAAAATAAAAATAGTTACCACAATTTACATCCCAATACTCCTTTATCAGTTGCCCCAACTCCAAGTTTCCATCTGTTCATATCCATTTGCCAAATTTTTTTTTTAGAATGCATTTGCCAACTTGAAGCAGCATGCCAAGGTTTTCGTCTATTTTTATTTAATTCAATTACTATTTCCTTCTCCTTCCTCACTTTTTTTTTTTTCCTTCTTTGTATTTTTTTTTCTTTTTAAGAAGGTTTTTTTTACCATCATTATATATTTTCTGGCGTTAAATTTTTTTATTTTTCGTGTTAATTTGAAGATTAGAGAGATTACAATTGTTTTTTTTTCCCTTTTTTTAACCAGAATCCACAAGCACATCGATGGATATGTGAATTACATCCATAAGTAATTGAGAGATCGTTGGAATTGATGTCAACAGAATATTTAATATTTGCTCTACGATCAGGTAATTGAGATCGCTTTGTACTTCTTTTTTTGAGATCTCCATTCTTTGTATCTAATGTATAGGTATACATATCTATGAAGCACGGACGCGGCTGGGAGGGTGCCGCATCGGAGTCCGACGCGGGGTGCGGCGTTCGACGTGGCTGCCTGTGCGTCGGTGCCGCGTCTGATCTTCTTCTTCTTTTTTTCTTTTCTTTTTTCATGGATTCGCGTCGACTCAGCTTGATTCACGCCGACTCAGCTTGGATTCACGTCGAACCGAGCAGATTCGGCCAGAATCGGGTCGTATCAGCCGACAACTGAAACAGACCAGAACGGCCGAAATAGACCAAAATCGGCCTTGAATCATGCCGAAATAGCCGAAATTGGCTTTGAATGAGGCCCAAACATCCTAAATCTGTCATTCCTTAATTTTATTATGAATATTTGTTGCTTCTTTTGTGTTTTTTTGTTTTTTTTGTTTTGTGTTTCTTGCCTTCTTCTTTCTTTGTTTTGTGAATCAAGGCATGGTAATGTATTTTTTAAGAATATTTTAATAGTAAAAATATATAGAAAATATAAATAAAAATATTTTTAATAATTTTTTAATTGCCGCACCCGCATCCTACTTTTTCAAAATTGCCGAGTCCCGCACCCGCACCCAAATTCGGAAACGCACCTGTGCTTCATAGATACGTATATGTTGGAAAAAAAAAATTGTGTACTTATTATTTACCTTGGAGAATTAGAAATTAAATATTTGAAATACAGCAAGTGAAATTGAGTTGTATCTTGATTTAGAGATCCGTCTTTCATAAGGAGAGAATTTATCTTCAAACAAGGGTTGATTTGAGTTTGGAGTCTGCATTATTATCGTTTAAAAGATTAACACTGACCCAGAGAATTTATCTTCAAACAAAGGTTGATTTGAGTTTGGAGTCTGTTTAAAAGATTAACATTGACTCGCCCCTTACATCCCTATATAAAACCAACTTCTTTTGTAATATGATTGTATTAACAATTTTGACAAGAGGATCTGAAGTATTTGACCACTTTAATATAATGAAAAGAAAAAAAAAAGTTTATTAAATTGGGTGATGTACTTAGCGTGTGCCCTATATGAGCTTTGGTGGAATTACTAAAAAAAATTATCTTATTTAAGAATGTTATATATTCTGCTCTTTAATTTTATATTTCAGGGATCAAGTTTGTATTTAAAAGAACCCTACCAGTGCGATCCCCTACAACAGAGAAGATTAAGTTGAATTTGATTGGGTTTCACTTTATTTTTAGAGTTACATTCAGAAAGACATTTGGTTGATCCCTATAATGTTTCTGTTGGGGTTAACCGGCTCACTTAGTAGTAGTAAGTTTATTTGCAGTTTCCTAATGCGTCTCAAGCAAATTTGTGTAAAACATAATTATTATGTTTCTGATTAATTAAATTAACCTTCCAATTTTGGTTTTTCATTAGGAAACTTAGAGTGCATGTGGATATGTTTATGGAGAAGGAAGAGCGGTGGATCCTTATTGTTCCCTCTTATGTCTCTTACTTATTTACAAAAAAATATAAATATATACTAGCCTCTAAGAGTATTTATTATAATTTGGAGTAAGTTTTTTCGAGTAAAGATTAATTTAGAGTATTTATTATAATTTGAGATTACTATATTTTCAATCTCAAAAAAAAAAAAATCTAGGGTGTAATGAAAAATTATTTCACCACACATAATACTCATCGTACTCTTAACTTTTTTTTTTTTTTTTTTTGAGATAGAAAAATATAGTAATCTCAAATTATAACAAAGGTTCTAAATTAACTTTTAGCCAAAAAAAATAGAAGAGCCTATTAGTGTGCTCAGAGGCTAGCATATAAAGAATCTGAAATCATTTTCAAACTCATTCTCTCTATCTCTCTCTCTCAGTTTCACTCAGAATCTCTAGGGTTTTCAAGAGGTAAATTGCGCTATTTTCTAATTTCACTTTCTCTCGCATTCCTTTCCTGTTTGGTTGCCGTGAAAACGCTGGAAATGATAAACCAAACTGTTTTTTTTTTAATTTTTTTTCAAGATTGAAAATTTGCATATTTTGAATCTTGTGCTTATCAAAATTGAGTGATTTGAAGTTTAAATTGTTTTGCAAAGGAATGAATAGTGAATTTAGGATATAAAGTTTTGATTTTTATATTTTATTTTCTTGCATATATTTTAGCTATTGAACTAATCACTGATTGAATGAGCTATGGTTGTTGTTAATTATGGTCCAAATGTTCAAAATTTTGAGGATTTGGACCAAATGAATGTGTGCATTATGTTAATTATAGAGGTGAAGTGCTTAGTTTTGCTTGATTGTTTGCTTCATTGCTTGCAAGATTGGTCATTTTGGATAGAATTATTTGTTCAAGAATAGGTAGTAGTTGCTTTCACTATTGAAAAACCATGTGGGGTGTTTGTAATAGCAAAATTTGATGTGGGCGTGTGATGGGTGTATTAGAAATTCTTCCTAAGGTTTAAAAAAGCATGTTGTGTGTAGGATCAAAATGGTCATGACTAAATTGTAGTGAATTGAAGGCCAATATGGGCGGTAAGCGTTAATAGTCAATGATGAGTAGGTTTGTCAAGGATACCAGCAGTTGTGGTGGTGAGGGTTCCGCCAAAGGATCTTCTGCTAGTGTCAACCATCAAATCACCTTGATCATGAAATTCCCCATCTCACAAAACTTGGGTCCGAGCCCCACAAACTTTTGGCCCGCGCTGCACCTGGCAGGTCGAAGTTTGCCCATTTCAACAGTTAAAATGTTAGTTGCTCGAGAAACTAACCACTCAGGTCGAGGAAGGTTTTCATCGGCTGATGGTTGTCATGTATTAAGTCAGTATTTACCCATCAATGGACCTTGGAGGGTGGACCGGATGAAAAGCCGTGCTTATACTTCTCAATTTTCAGCTGATGGTTCTCTTTTTGTTGCTGGATTTCAGGTATTGTATGTGTTTTGTTAAGCTAGAGATGAATTGGTGGTAATAGAAGAATGCATTTCATCAAATGTAATTATGAACCGTTCAATTCTTAATATACTGGACAAAAGTGTTTGGAGTTCTACCTGTATAATTATTTTCCATTTTTTTTTTATATTACAGGGAAGCCACATTAGGATATATAATGTGAACAAGGGATGGAAAGTTCAGAAGGACATTCCAGCGAAAAGCTTGAGATGGACCATTACAGATACATCTCTGTCACCA
The DNA here is from genome assembly GCA_019022515.1 of Quercus aquifolioides. Classification (NCBI taxonomy): domain Eukaryota; kingdom Viridiplantae; phylum Streptophyta; class Magnoliopsida; order Fagales; family Fagaceae; genus Quercus; species Quercus aquifolioides. The sequence goes on along the minus strand of CM032334.1, from coordinate 6,688,078 downwards.
GATCAGCAATACCTTGTAAGTTTTCAGTGATTATTAAAATAGAAGGCACTGGGTATAATATTGTTAGGATGGAAAATTTATTCACCTGTGCAAGTTTAAATGTCAAAACTTAGTAATGTTAGGTTGTTTGGGTTGGATGGAGGTTTGCCTTTTCTTCTATTAATTTGGCAGAGAAACTCTGTGAACTCTTAGCTGATCAAGTATGATGCAAATGGCAAATAGTCTTATTTCATTTAGGCGTTCATATCTGGTATAAATTGAACTGATTTTTTTCATTTCAAGCAAGGCCCAACTTAAAATGTTGTTTCTGGTATAATATAGATTACATTGATGAATTCTACTGGATTTGTGGTTTGGCTGTTTTTTCTACATTCTACACTTGTGATTTTGTTATTTATTTTCTTCCTGATCTTCTAGGTCTAATAATATATTGTAAGATATTGGCATTTTTGGGATCATGTTTATTTTATTCCTCCTCATAATTTATTTGTCGTGTAGTGTTAATCTGATCCTTTTTTACTTTGTTTTTAATGGAAAAACTGCAGGTCTATGCTAGTATGTCACCAATGGTACATATTGTTAATGTTGGATCTGCTGCAACAGAGTCAGTTGCAAACATAACGGTATGTGCTACAACCAATTCTCCTGTTCTTTTTTAAGTACCCTCTGAATTTACCTCTATTTTTTTCTAAGGGAATTGGAGTTATTAGAATGCCTAATAAAGTAGCCTTTTAGTACAATTATGGATTATTGTCTCTCATCTAAATGCACCCTGATGATGCCGAAAATCTCACCAGTGAGTCACACGATACTCGCACACTTGAAACGACACCTGCACAGCAAAAAGAAGAAGACCTAGCAGAGAGCACCGGTGTGGTGCCGGCCAAATACCTTCCGAAGGTCAAGTTAGAACTTGTTTCAACTCTAGAGTGCTAGAGAGGGGTTAATTATGCGTACCTTGATTTGTGAGGGTATTTGGGCTTTTATAGTAGTAGGGGGTTGACCTTTCTTCCTTGGAGCAGAAGTCTTTTCCATATAGGAATCCATGTGAGCGTAGATTGCGGAGCCCTTTCCTTATAGGACTCTATCATTGAGCGTGGTGGCCAAGTAAATGATTTACTGGAACCGTCGGCCTCTTAACCGTCGGCTTTCCTTGTTCACTACAACAATGAAGGGCCGTCAGCCTTTTGAACATAATTAGCCCTTCGAGCTTGACCAGGGATGTTATTTCCGTCAGCACGTATTTTTCCGTCAGCTTTTAGAGTTATCCGTCGCGACCTGGACCGTCAGCCTGAGTATAGGCCGACGGGTTAAGCCTATGGTACTGCTATGATTATTCCTTATCACACCCTTTGATTTGCTGGAAATTCATGATGGTTTGGATTTTTCTGTTGATGGCAATAATGATGAATTTGGGATTTTCTCTGTAAAATATTCAAATGATGGGCGAGAGCTTGGAGCTGCAAGTAGCAATAATTCAATATATGTTTGTTTAGGGATGTGTGCCGTTCTACTTCACCCTCACAAGGTTATCGAATTTGCAGGTGTCTGTTTAATAGAATCTAGAAAAATATTGGATGTTAAAGTCTGTTTCAACCAAAATAGGGCTGACTTCCATCTGTAAATATCAATTGTAAACCAACGCTAACTAAAGCTGGTCAAAACTTTGACATATGAATGTGCTTATTGCGTTGGAAGCTTGATAGAGTTCAACTTATCACATCTGATATTTACGTTCAAGTTTAATTGTTTTAACAACAATTGAAACAAAAACCAGCAAAACACAAAAGTAAATTTAAATAAAATCCGCAACATTTGGTTTTTGTGGCTGTCCGCGACATGCTGTACTTCCATCAATGATCAATTATCAAACGAGTTGCAGTTTATAGTGACAGTCACGCAGTTGAGTTGGTTTTATCTGTTGGATTGGATTGTTAGCTGTTAGGAGTCAGGGATTTGTTAGAGAATCAGTTCTGGTTTATAGTTAGAACTAATCCCTGGTTAATTAGTAGATATTTTCTGATTTGAGCCTTACCTTCCTCATACTTGTACAGATTCTATAAATAATGAGAACATAATCATTTTTTCTCTTTAATTCTAATTCTTGCTCTTGCTTCTGTAATTTCTTCAACCTCTCATTTTATATAAAGAAAATAAAATAATTATTAAATAATTAAATTCTCCATTTTTTAAAACCCTTTTACTTTTTTTGAGACAACCAGTAATTTATCTTTATCATATTTTCTCATTTTCAATCATGAATATTCAGGGAGCTGATATGGAGGTAATAAATCTGGCTGGATCCCAGTCACTCATTGTGTTTGTGCAGATGGACTATCAACCAACCATTTGATATGGATGGCAGTTCTTATTCCATGTTGATAATTTAAAAATCAGATCCTTGACAGTGGGAAATTCAGTTGTATCAAGATTTAAATGCAATAATGAATTCCATGACATATGATTTAACAATTAAGATTGCTGCCCCTTTGGACAATTGTTTAGATTTGGATCACAAATGGGGATAGACGAAACTTGTAATATCGTTGTCGCAAATCAGACATTGCGCTATAAGAAGTCAGTCAAGCTTCTCGGACTTCAAAGAACTTGTATTTGTGCTACTGCAACAGCAAACGGAAGTGGAACTGGTGGCTACGATAATGTGGTCTGTTTGGTCACAAAGGAACCAGGTTCGGCTCAGACAACCTACCACCTCACTCCAACAGATTGTTCAGCTTTCAAAGGACAGGTATAGTGAATTCCTAGCTTCTCAGGTACCTATGACGGTGAGTGCAGCCCATGTCAGGAAGAGATGGACGCCTCCACCAGCGGATTTGGTGAAAATAAACTTCGACGGTGCGACTTGTTCAGGCACCAACAAGTCAGGTCTCAGTGTAGTTATCAGAGACAGTATGGGTCAAGTGTTGGCATCCTGTTCCAAGGTGGTAAATCAAGCGCATAGCAGCAGCGAAGTCGAAGCAATGGCAGCAGGCCTGGCTCTGTCATTTGCTGCAGAACTTGGGCATGAAAAATGCGGTTTTGGAAGGGTATTCATTGCTGGTGATGAAAGCTTTGACAGAATCCGAGATCTCCATGTCTCACATAGGACTGTTGATCAATGATGCTAAGTACTACTCCAATACTTTTGCAAAATTACTGTACTCTCATGGAACGAGAGATTGTAATAGTGTTGTTCATAGTTTGGCTAAACATGCACTTAACATTCAAGACCTTTTAGTGTGGATGGAGGAAGTCCCGCCACAAGTTTTTCATGTACTTTAGGCTGATTTTTATTTCAGACATTGCGAGTTGTCCTTATATTGTTACTATTTATTTCCGCGAAACTGTCCAACTTTCCAAAAAAAAAAAAATCAATGCAAGTTGTCCTTATATTGTCACTATTTATTTCCACGAAATTGTCCAACTTTCTGAAAAAATCAATTTCAATTTCGGCTTTTGGGCAATTCAAGTATTCCTGTTTGTTCTTTCTCACAAAAAAGTACTCCTATTTGTTTGGACTCCCTTTCCCTATAAGAGCCTTTCTCTATTAGAGTTTGTTATTGGATCCTAAAATTTTATTCATCTAGGTTTGTTTTATATATATATATATATATATTTTTTTTTTTTTTTCGAGAGATATTTTAGAGATTACATAAAAAATCTACATGATCTTATACATTTATACTTAACTACTAAATGATCTCTTAGTACTAATTGGGCAGGCCAATGACTAATGAGTATGGTGTCAAATTATCTGTGCAAGCTAATATTTTAGGATAAAATGTATATTTGGTTTTCAATCTTTGACATTTGTAAAGATTTGTTTCCAAATCTTTCTTACTCTTTAAAATGTTTCAAAAAGTTTCTTATAGTAATCTCATTCTCATGTATGAAAAATATTGATGTAGTAAATTTAATTTAGGAAAGCCATGTCAAGCTAATGACGTGGACTCTATAATATGACATGGTGTTCACATGCCATATCAACATTTTCTATTTATCAGTTGACAATAAGGATATTTTGATACAATTTTTTGAAAATATAAGAATCAAAGTGAAACATTTTAAGTATGATTTTTAAACAAAGATAAAAGGTTGAAGATCAAAAAGCTCTACAAATTACTGTTCATACTTATTCATTTTAATTTGCCAAATGCTCCAAACGCTAAAAAGTTTTTCAGTTAAATCTACATGGGATTGTTTGGTTTTGTTTTAGGTGTTTTAAGTGGGTTAAACCTCATTTAGTTGAAAAGCTTTGTAGTGTGCGTTTGTCAAATTATAGTGAATAATATTTTAAAGTTATGATTTTATACATTATGAATAATGAATTGTCCAACTTTTCGAAAAAAATCAATGTCATTATCGGCTTTGGTGCAATTCAAGCATACGCTTGGAATTTGGAGTTTGGACTCCCTTTATCTATTTAGAGTTTGTTACTTGTTCCTAAAACTTTATTCATCCATTTTAAATAAGCAAGTTTCCCAAAAGAAATCAATGTCGTCAACTTTGGGGCAATTCAAGCTTTTCATTTGGACCCACTTTCTCTATAAGATCATTTCTCTTTTTATTGGATCCTAAAATTTTATTCATCCATTTTAAATGAGTGGTTTAATTTTTTAACGTCATCAATTAATACCATATTTATTTATTTAGATTATTGATTACTTGACGAAATCCAATTTAAAGTGTATGAATAGGATTTATTTATTTTATTTTATTGTAAAGAAGATAGAAAAGTGTATGAATAAAAATTTAGAAATTACTTTTCTTTTTTACAGGGAGATTTTAGAAATTACTTGAAAACTCTAGATGATCTTATTCATTTATACCAACTACAAAATGAACTCTTCATAATGAGTGGGCTAATGAATATGGTGTCAAATTATCCATGCAAGCTAATACATTTTAGGTTAAACTGTGTGTGTATATATATATATATATATATATTGAGAATCAACGTGACCTTGATTAAATTGTATATTTGGTTATCAATCTTTGACATTTGTTCCCAAATCATCCTTACCTTAAAAATATTTCAAGAAGTTTCTTACAGTAATATTATATAAGGAAAAATACTAACACAGTAAATTTAATTTAGGAAACTAAGGCCACAAGTTAATGACATAGAGTCTATGATGTGGCATGATGTTCGTATGTCACATCAAATTTTTTCCATCTATGATAAGAACATTTTGATACAATATTTTGAAAGCATAATGACTAAAGAGAAACATTTTAAGTATAACAATAAATATGATTTTTGAACCAATAAAAGGTTGAAAACCAAAAAGCTCTACAAATTACTGTTCATACCTTATAAATCCAAAGTTTTAAAACACCGTTCATTTTAATTTGCCAAATGCTCTAAACACTAAATTTTTTTTCAGTTAAAGGGTTAAAATTAAGAGGAGCGTGAAAAACTTTGTAGCGTTTTGAGTCTTTGTCAAATTAAAGTGAATGGTACTTTTAAAGTAATGGATTTATAGAATATAAATAATGAATTTTAGAGCTTTTCATAAAAGCTCCAAATTTGAGTTTTACACTTAAATATGCTTCAATTCTAAGAGCTTTTAAGGGGTGTCCTTAACGAGTTCTGGTCAATTTCATAAATGGTGGTGCTTTTACAATGTCAAAGGTGCCCGGCTGCAAGAACTTGCTGACAGGAAATATGTATGGGAAAGTAGCCTGCGCTGAAGCTAGCACTGGTGCGTTGTTATAACTTAAAAGCCTGTGCAGTAAGATTTTTTTTTTTTTTGATAGTCACTGGGCAGTAAGATTTTGAACTTGCAGAAGATGATCAAAAGGGAGATGAACCCTGCAGGTATTAGTTGCAATGACATTCCACAGTTGCCTCCCCCATCATTTTCATGCCGATCAATAATTCAGTCTCTTCCCCAGCTGTTATCTATCCACAGGGCTGGCCCAACCTAATTTGGGGCACAAGGCGAAAGATTTATGTGAGACCTTTTATATGTATATATTACTTAAATAAAATTATTTAATGTTAATCAAATTGAGGTCAATTTGATGTATTAAATTCATAATTTAATGAATAATACTAACTAAAACTAAAGTTAATTTTATATACAGAATTGAATATCATAGTTGAAACATAAACTTAACAAAAAGAAAAAAACTTATTTTTTTTTAAAAAGAAAATTAATTTATCTTGGATATATGACGATACATAGTTAATTACATTTATAATCTAATGTATAATCTATGATATTAATTGATGTGTGGCCGCTTTGTAGTAGATTAGTTTACAAATATGAAAGTTTCAAACTATTAAGGGGGATTAATCATCATTGATGATCTAACATATTTGTAATTTTTTTTAAAGCCTTGTTAGAAATAAAAAAGAAAAATGTTAAAAGTACTACAAAATGTTCACAATATAATATGACAATAACAGTGGTTGATGAACTTCAATAATGTAATTGATGAATATTTAAAATACTTTTTGTGATTGGTAACATGTCAATTTATAAATCTATAGTAAAATTTGTGATATCTCTAACATCACTAATAATTAAAAGTGCACAACTATTTGAAAAAATTCATATCTTTTATAAAATTTTAGGCCTTTTACAATGGGATGGGGGCCTTTTTTGTAAAGGGTAAATATTTTTTGTGGTGGAGGCCTTAGGCCTAGGCCTAAGTTGCCTAGGCCTTGGGCCGGCCCTGTCTATCCACAACTTTACTACACTATTCACTATAATTTGATAAACACTTAAAACACTGCACAACCTTTTAAATAAAGCTTTATATCTCAAAAAATCTATACATTTATATCCCCCTCCGTCCTAAGCTAACTCTACTCTATTTCCCTTTCTCACTCTCTATCTCCTCTCAATCCAAACAGATCATTAATACTTGTTATAGCATTGCTAAATTTTCATTATATTGTGAAAGCTCTAATAAAATTCTACTTCCTATAGACAAACATATGCACCTAATATGATGGCGTGGATATGCGATTATAAACGAGAATGCTGCTAGGATACTACCAAAGAAAAATGCTAAAGATACTACAAATTTTACCACATAACCTTTATAATTAAACTGATCAAATTAGTGGATATCAATAACATAATAAATGAATGTCAATATTACTTTTTTTTTTTAATTGATGACATATTTGTTTTTTAAAGATGTAATAAGATTAGTAGTTTATCTAGCATCAGTCATATTACAAATTTTACTACATAACCTTTACAAACTAATGTGTTATAAATTACAAAAAAAAAAAAAAAAAATTAAACACTCATTGTTATGTTATTAAAATAAGAAACAATACTAAGAGCATTCTCATCAAAGAATGCTAATATTTTAGCATTTACCATCTCAAAATCTTACTTTATCAATTTTAACGTACCACTTTACAATACTCCCAACATCAAACATTCTATTTTTTTTTACAACTTTGTTTAAATAATAATATTTTTATTTTACCACTGTGTCTCTCTCTTTCTTTGATGAAACTCACCACTTTCTTCTCAGTCCAAGCAACCCCAGTCACAGCCACAGCCACACCCACGGCTAGCCACTGCCAACCACCACCGTAGCCTAGCCTCACCCCAATACCAGCCACAACAGCAACCACAAAACCCACCACCCTGATCTCAACACCAACCAAAACCCACCACCACCCACCCACCCACCCACCCTGTTCTCAACCCCAACTAAAACCCACCGCCACCCATACACAACTTAACCCAACCAAACCCATGACCCATCACCATCCACGGCCAAAAACCCATCACCAAAACCACACCCACGACCAAACACTACAGCCACAGCCACGGCAGAATCAAACCCGAATCAAAACCCACCACCCATACCTAGATGGACCAAACACCCACCAAACATTACAGCCATAGCTCCGGTCACAACAAGAACCACCAAGAAACCACCACCACAAGAACCACAAAAAACCGCCACAAGAACCATAAGACATTGGCCACAACAACCACAAAAAAACACACAACATGCCGATCTCCATACCGGTCTCCACATCGATCTCCTCCATGTCGATCTCACGCCATCACGCCGTTCTCCTCGCCACCAAGCTGATCTCACGCCATCACGCCGTTCAATTTTTGTTAATGCAGGACTCCGTTACAACTCAATTAGTGGCTGCCGTTAGAACTCCTGAAACAACACCATTTTGCATTTTTTTTTTTTTAAATTTGGAATTAAAAGAAAATATGAAAAATATGAAAAAAAAAAAAAAACATTAAGGCAATCCGACCCAAGACGTGTCCGACGAGCAACAAAAGCGGTTAGAAATATACACGTACAAGGCGTTGTGGCACGCCTACGCCATGAACTGGAGCGTCCACCGCGACAAGAAGTACTGTCTAGCCATCACGAGCCTCCTCGAGCAGTTCCCCAACTAGGTCGAGATAGTCTAGCTTGACAACTCCAACGGCGAGATCCGATCCGACCCGAACCTCTCTTTTGAGCACCCATACCTGCCGACAAAAACCATCTTCATCCCTAACAAGGAATTGAGTTGTAACGGAGTCCTATATTGACAAAAATTGAAAGTTAGAGAACTGAATTGACAAAACTGAAAGTTAGAAGACTGAAATGAAAAAATGTGAAAGTTAGAGGGTCAGTTTGCATTTTTGCTTTTATACTTTATACCCATACGGCCATACCCTCCCATATGGCCATACCCAAACAGGCTAAACCACCGGGTCACCGTCAACACCCCATGATAGAACTCATCTCATCAAGAACTACCACTTTGCGGTGTCGCAACTCACCATTAAGCCAAGATAGATGTGCTACACTAATAATAATTTTTTTATTTATATTTTTTAAAGCATGAAGTGACACAATTTGGCTGCTATACTATTAACCTAATAATAATATAATCAGGGGCAGAGCTAAGATTTTTTGTTTAGGAGGGCCAAAATTTGGTATTAATATATTAGTTTCGAGTCAAAATAAACCATCGTACACATGCGTAAATGTACATACACAAATATAAACATTAATATTTTGATACTAGAGTAGGTCATAATTTATAAATATATTTTATATAAAATTAACAACTTTCAAATATGTATATTTGCAAGATAATTTTTTAGGGGAACTTATCATCTTTTAAACTCCAATGAGTATACAAAAGCTGTCTAGTTTGATATTAAACATTTACAAAAAATGAATTAGAGAAAACAAAAACTATCTTGTCTCTATAAACTCTCAATATCAATGACTATATGACGCGTAAAAATCGCTTGTAGTTGTCATTATTAATGAAGAAAGCAGAAATCACACATTCAAACTATTGATGTCTTCCTTTTAGGATGTTACAAAATAAAATAGTTGATAGTAGGATATTGTTTATCTAAAAAAATTGGATGCATGATTTGATTTTTCTCATGTCAACATTTACCGGCCAGATAAAGAAAATTGGCAAATATGATTTCATATTTGTTAAAATAATCAATTAACAAATATGAAATATCCTAAAGGTATCATCGTATCTACCTATGATATTTTCATTGGAAGTAATATTATGCGGCCAAACAAAAGACAAATTTTTTGGTCAAAGGTATTGAATAAAAAAATAACAACTATTATAAAAATAAACAACAACTAGGCACAACCGCACAAGCTGTTTGTTACTCATCCCGAAGTAGGGGTGTACATGGGTCAGGTTAAGGGGATTTTTTGACCTAACTCACCATGATGGGTTAAAAAAAATTTAACCCAACCCAACCCAACCCAACCCACATGGGTCAGGTTGGGTTGGGTTGAACCCATGGGTTGGATAATTTTTTTTATTATTATTTTTATTAAATTAAGTAGAAAATATATAAATATAAATATATCATAAAACCCAAAGATTAGTATCAATGTAACTCCTTAAAGGCAAACAACATTAATGACTAAATAACATTAGTAATTTACTAGGGTTTGTGTGAACAAATTGGCTTTTATATAGGATAGGAAGAGTTAGTTATTTAAAAAAAAATTATTAATTATATAATATATTTTAAATATATATTAAATATATGGGTGGGTCGGGTCGGGTTTGGCGGGTTTAGAATTTTATGACCCAAACCCAACCCTACCTGCTATCAAAAAAAATTTTGTAACCCAACCCAACCCACCAAGCCCTAAAAACCGACCCACCCTGACGGGTTGGGTTGGGTTGAGTCGATTTTGGCGGGTTGGCAGGGTGGCTACACAATCCCTTTCCCAAATTGACATATTCTGGGAAAGGAAAAATTATCATAACGTTCTCTTTTTTATACTTTTTTAATGATAGCTCGTTCCTTCACCCCTTACACAATATATTAGATATCATCTCTATTAATATCTTGATTTTTTTTTATAATTCGATAGTTACAACAGGGTAGGAAGATTTGAATCATAAATTTCTTCATTGAAAATACCAAAAGATATATCAATTAATTGAGTTATAAGACTCTTGATTTGATAGTAAAGAACTTTCTCTTTCACATCATGTTTATATCCTAATGTAGGCGAAATTTGATCTTACGTCTTTTATTCAACAATAAAAGTTTTTACTAATTAAATTGACTGAAACCCACGTTAAATAACATGTTGGATTCAAATAATTTAGGATAACAATTTAAAAAAATATATCTTTAACTATAAGATTTAAAACTTATAATATATTTCATAATAATTGTTTTTTACCAACTAATCCTGATATGGATGGGTTTAAACTTTAAATATAGATCCTTTATTTAATGTTAAAAAGAGCTTCTTCTTCTTTTTTTTGGAAAGATATTTAACAAACTAAGTGTTCTACTATTAAGAGCTTTTTTTCAAAGAGCTTTATATATAAAAAGAATTATATAAAAAAAAATAAAAAATAAAAAAACTCTCTAAAAAAAGAACTTTATAATTCCACTAGTTAACACTTTTTAATATTTCCAACGAAAATATTTAAGATTTAAATTTCTCATTTATTTGTTGAAACTATTGAATTACTAAAAAAAAAAAACTTTTAGTTTGATGGTTATATATCATCTTGATTTGGGACAGTGTTAGCTGTCATTGGACCCGACATGATGAGAAGATACAATGAAGGTAATAAATCTCTAACGTCAGTCTGATGTGGATCCAACGAAACAAATCACAAATGTTCCCTCTCATTTCATCCAACCTTAGGACCCCCATCAATATTTGCCTACTTACATCATGCACGTACAGCCAAACTTTGTACTGAGAGCCTAACAACACGTAGACGTAAACCCCATCATTAACTAATAAATATATGAACGTGTGTGTCATGTGAACCCTTTTTTTTTTTTCATTCTATAAATAGGCAACAACTTGTTCACCAAACCAAAACAATATTATATAAAAAGAAAGATTGAATCGTTGAAAAAAATATGTATAGCTAACTGTGATTGTGTTTGCTAAAGCAAATATGCAATTATGATAATACTAACGCAGAAAACGTGAACATTTTTCTCACGCTAAATTGGGTCAAATGTGGTCCTGTTGATGAAGGTTATTATATTCAGAGCATTCACATCCGTATTTTCAGACTATTCTATTTTACAATCCTAAAAAATTATTTTATCAATTATCCCATACCATTTTATAATATACCCAATATTCCAACTTTTATTTTCCTATTCTACTCATTAAAATAATATATTTACACCAGGGGCGGCTTGATGTATTTGGGGGCCTAAGGTGAAAATTGATTATCTTGTATTAGATGCAAATTACTACTAATTAATATGGAGTAAGTAGAATTTTTTTTTTCTTTTTTTAGAAATTTTATAAACAGAAAAAGTTTGACAAAATTTTTCATACTTGTTGATGTAGCAGATTAATAGTGGTAAGTAAAAAACCGGTGTTAGTGGTAGACTTAGGTGAAAACTAGTAAAAATTTGCTAACTCAACTCTTATTATTATTCTTTTTTTTTTTAGAAGTGCAACATTTACAATATTTTTTACAACAAATCCTAGGTTTTAAGTTGCTTTTTTTTTTTTTTTTTTCTATTTGAAAATATCACTATAATTATTTTTTTTGCCATCAATAACAATCTACTACTTAACATTAGTTATAAAAGTGTTGTGAAAAATATTGTGGACGTTGCATTTTTCTCTCTTTTCTATTTGTTTTTCATCTGGTAAAAAAAGATTATTTTATTAACCCTATTGGTTAAAATTTGGGGGCCTTTTTTTTACTTGGGGCCTTAGGCGACCACATTTCTTGCTCTAGCATCCAGCCGGCTCTGATTTACACATTAAAATAATATAATGTTGCTACAGTACCATCATATATTTTTAAAAAGTAGCTACAATACCATTAAAATAATAATTTGTGATATAGAAAAGTTGCTACAGTGCCATCCTATATTTGCGATGGCACTGTAGCACTACCGCAAAAAAAATTGGCATATCCCATGTTTTCCAGTTCGGCTGCGGGCTGCTTTTGGGTTGAATTGTAAATTAGAGTTTACATTTGGCATATCCAAGTGCCAGTGCGAATGCTCTCAGGGGCGGAGCTATAGCATGGCTCCCCCCCAAATTTTAAAAAACTATTTTATATTATGTATAAGTATTAAAACTTTAAATATTTAGCTACAAAAATAGAAGTTAGTATTCCCAAATGTTTGAGTTAGTCCAATAATGCTCTTAAAAACCAATAAAATTTGTCAATTGGTCTAGGGATTTTGAAGTTTGGGTACAGGGATAGAGTCACAGAAGTATCAATTTAAAAATTAAATAAAAAAAATTCTTATCCCCTTATAAAATTTAGAAAATTGTCACAAGGAAATAAACAAAACAAAACAAAAATTTATCATCTGTCCCATTTCTTTATTTTTTTTTCTTTACTTTGCATTACTACAATGTGAGATCGTGCATGTGTGTGTTATTTTTGAATCTTTATGAATTTCAAAACATGCTTGTTAATTTTTTTAATAAAAAAATTAAAAAGATTGCATGTTTTAAGTTGTTTGGATTTGATTGTTTGTTATTGCGAAACAAATCGCCTTTTAATGAGTGTAATTAAGCCGTACTCGAGGGTGTATCATATTATAGTGTGATAATCCCATAAACTTGCAACTATGCTGTCTAGTTGTACCTAACAGATTTGCTTGGGTGTTTTTGCTCCCATATTATACTTGGCAACATTAACTAATTTTTTAACTTGGAAAAAATTTATTGATATGAATTTATTTTATCAGTAGATTTTGGGAAAACCAATTACATTATTTTATTTTTTGTAAAAGTAAAAATGTAAAAATATACTCTAGAGTAGTATACCAGAGAGATTTGTTATTTTTATATGACTCTTGTACACATTCTTAGGGGGAGAAATTCTATTTCTCATGCACATTTGTAGGAGGAGAGATATTTCATAGGGGAGATGCATATATCAAGGGGGAGAAGACATTGTGTTAATAAGAAAACTCTGTTTTGTTTGTTTGTTTTTTTTTTTTTTTTATGTTTGTTTTCTTGTTTGCTTTATGGTGCTTTGAATTATGTTTAGTATCTATGCTTTGTTGTTCTCATTGCATCATGTTTGTGTGTTGGACATGCATACATCCTTATACTATTGTGCTTCATTGAATGCATGTTCGGATGATCGTTTGTTTTGCTATGTGATCATTGTAGTCATTTTTTTATGATTGTTTTGGTGTATGATCAAGTTGCTTATATGTTTCACATCATGTTTACTTGATAGCAATTTACTTGTTACATTATACTTGTCCTTTTATTACTTGCTTTACCTTGAGGGTCTAATGTGTTTTGTGCAAGTGTTTCAGGTTACAGGTATATATGTTCCAAATTCATTACAGCTTCTAGATTTAGGTGTGAGTGAGTTTTGCCATTATTCCTAAACTCGCGTTTAAGTCTAGAGTCTGTTTTAGGGTGTTTTGTCATGGAATAGCCAAATGGGGAGATTGTTGAGTTATGATTTTTATCATAATATTTGTGTTGGCTTATTCCATGACAAAAAGTGTTGTAATTACATAAATTTATTTCCTTCTATTTTCGCGGGTTTTATTACTTGCTTTACCTTGAGGGTCTAATGTGTTTTGTGCAAGTGTTTCAGATTACAGGTATATATGTTTTAAGTTCATCACAACTTCTAGATTTAGGTGTAAGTGACTTTTGTCATTGTTCCTAAACTCACGTTTAAGTCTAGAGTTTGTTTTAGGGTGTTTTGTCATGGAATAGACAAAGGGAAAGATTGTTAAGTTATGATTTTTATCATAATATTTGTGTTGGCTTATTCTATGACAAAAAATGTTGTAATTATATAAATTTATTTCCTTCTATTTTCGTGGGTTTTATTTGTAATGGGTTTAGTATTTAGTGGTGAAGATTTGATCAAGATAGCTAAAGGTCACATGAGAAGCACATGCAGGAAGGTGAACAGTCAGACCAGGTGTCTAGCTTAGTACAGCCTGTCCAAAAGGTTAACTCGCGACTTGCATTCACGACTTGCACTAGTCGAGAGTGACTCACGAAGTTCTCTTGTTTTACTGAAAACTATGACTTTTTGCATTTTCGTTACTCATACTATATATACCCTTATTACCTACAGAAATGGTAAGGAGCCTATTGAGAGAAAAAACTCTAAGAGAGGTTTTTACAACACACCCACCTTATAAGAGAGAGAGCTACTCATTCTTAGAGAGAAATCTTTGTAGTCTCTTCTCCTTCCCTCTCCTATTGATATACCCATTGAGAGAAGATTTGTACCCAAACACAACTCACACCTATTTAGAGTGTTGAGAGTGTTTTTGAAATTTGGGAAGCATTGGAAGATGCCAATGATGGCGGATGCAATATGGAGCTTATTGCAGGATCCGGAAAGCTAGAGAAGACACGGTTAGGTTTAATCTTGTTGGAGAAAAAAGCTTGGAAGGCTTAGGTGCATTGGGTAGATTAGGTTTGAAGGGTCTATTGCTATTCATGTATCTCAACTTTATTTTCTAGTGGATCATTTTACCGCTTGGAGGGTAGCGGAGAGGTTTTTCGTTGAGTTCTTCGGTTTCCTCTTTGATAACACGTGCCGATGTTATCCTTGTGTTTGCATCTCTCTTTCCTTACTCTTTAACCATTAATTGATGCTGTATTTGTGATTAATTATGTGTTAAAGTAGTTTGCCAAATTGGGTATTGCTTATATTTCATATTCCGCACATATATTGTTTGAATATAAGCTTGCATTGGTAATTTTGTACTTGGGAGTTTAAACATTCACTAGTATTTTACACACTAAGTGAACTTTCAAATAGGTTGAAAACATTTGTTGACTTTCTGTAAATACTAAAATATATGTAAATTATTTGTTTAAAGTTTAAACTAATGGAGAAAGAAGGTATTAGGTGTGATAAAAATTAAGTACTCCGTATAAGAAAATAACCAAATAAGCCTATACAATTAACAATTGAAATTTTTTACTAAGGGTCTGTTTGGATACTGCTTATTGTTGAAAACTGAAAACATTGTAGTAAAATACTTTTTAAATGTGTGACTAATGCCGTGAGACCCATTTTTAATGAAAATTTTGTTGAAAAAAGAGGTTTATGGGTCCCGTAAACAGTGCACGGGACCCACGCGCAAAACGCTGGACGCGCAAACTCTAAACGCTTGCCGTGCAAACTCTGAACGCTTGCTGCTATCCAAACGTTCACTAAATATTCGGTTTTTGAAATTTATTCAGTTACAAACTTACAAAGCGTTTATTGTAACTTATTTAGTTATATAGTCTATTTTTGGAACTTGATTTTTTGAAAGTCTAGCTCCAATGTGAAACTTGATTTCATCAAGTTTTATACAATTCAAAGGAACATGGAACTCTAATTTGAGAAAATTGAGTTCCACATTTGCCACATATAATTGAATTGCACGGAGCTTGATTTTGAAGAAATCAAGTTCTACTTTGAACTCAATTTTGAGAAAATCAAGGTGAAAAAAAGCTACTCCCTCTGTCTTAATTTGTATGCAAAATTTAGATACAATACTTATGTGTTTTTTCTTAAGTTCCCCTCCTAAGATTCAGTTATGTGGTTGTACTTAACTAAAAATACACTTTCATCCTAATAATGATACTAACTTTGCTTTTTTACTCATCAACTAATTAATAGTCTCTAATCTACCTTTTGCATTTGCCGCCCATTATATTATCAGAAAATGGTAAGCAGAGATAAACTTTGTAAGCTCTATTTTATAAAGAGTAGTTGGTAACATAAATTATTCGATGACTCTTTTGCTAGACTGTAAGTGATTAATTATCACTTATGCATAAACTCATTATTTTCACACATGAAATTCTGTGGTCTTAGATTTTTTCTTTTATATATATATATATATATATATATATATATATATAAATTGTACCCATCAGTCCAAGTAAGAACCACGTAAGCAGAGATAGACAATAAGAAGTAATCATGCATTCTAGACAAAAGAAAATTCGCATGCAAATTGCTTGCCCAGTTTCATCAGATCTATGGTTCCCAACTCCATTTCAAAAGTCTGAATATTGGTTGTATGTATCTTGCTTAATCACTACGTCATTGCCAGCTTTATCCCACATTCAGTTGTATTCTATGTTTCTTTTACATCTTTCTAATTGTTAACCAAATTTTTTGTTTATCAATCGGTGCTATCAGACAAAATCTAAAAAAAATCTAGTTGTTTACTCCAAGTATAAATACCTCAGAACAAATCCATATCTTTGCTCACAAGTCCTAGTCCTTGATTCCTTACTCCTTTCCCACTTCTTATTTTTTTTCATACTAGTTTGGTGTATTGTTTGTGGAGAGAGAGAGAGAGAGAGATATGGCAATTGGACAAGTTAAGGATGCTGAAAGTAGTGATGAAATAAATGGCCTTGAAGATTTGGAACAGCCATTCATCCAGCAAGATAATATTGTTTCCCATAAAGATGATAAAAATGTTGAAGGTGGATCCATTGGAATGGTTTTGCTCAGTACATGTGTTGCTGTTTGTGGCTCTTTTGAATTTGGATCATGTGTAAGTATATTTCACTTATCTTATACTTGTGACCAACAAAGAGCAGCTTAGGAGTTTAGGAAAAAGGTTGTTCTTTTTTCCAAAATGTAATGCCATTCATGGTTTAAGAGAGTTTCAGGGGTTACTAAATCTATTTCTTTTTTGGTTTTTTCTTTTGGTTAGGAACCAAAAAACAAAAAAAAAAAAAGATATCAGGTTTGTTTAGCTTAAGTTATTATTTTGGCAGGTGGGCTATTCAGCACCCACTCAATCTGCTATCACAGAAGATCTAAATCTTTCTGTTGCTGAGGTAGGGCTTCCTTTCCTCTCTCTTTTAAGATATAGTATCAAAATTATATGAATTGCTACTAATTTATTGTATGTCATATGACAGTACTCCATGTTTGGCTCCATATTAACAATTGGTGCAATGTTTGGTGCCATCACAAGTGGTAAAATTGCAGACTTCACTGGTCGAAAATGGGTATGTTAAACTTGAAACTGATTAGCTAGTGCTCTACTTTTTTGTCTCTATTGTACTACATACATTTTACAAAGTGATGTGTCACGCCAAAGAAATTTTTTTTTCTTTTTTCTTCTGTCTAAGATAGAAATCTACTTTAGCCTAATTTAATTGTATATGTGTGATGCTTCGTCTTGGAGATTTGAACCCCAGCTCTTTTCCCTCATACCCCACGAGTATTTATACTTGTGGAGTAACCATTATGGTAAAGGTGCGCGGTAGTATTTATTATTATTGTTGATTTGGCACTAACACATTTATTGTCACATCATTTTGTAAGATTTTTGTAGTGAAATTGGTATTAGTTTTATCATTTTCATTGTACTAAACTTTCTGGAGATTTAATGGGAGCAGGCAATGAGGATGTCAGGTGTTTTCTGCATTGCAGGATGGCTTGCTGTGTATTTCTCTAAGGTATGCACTGTTTGCACATGTTAATTCTTAAAGTAAGAAACAAACACTGTCATCTTACTGAAATTACTAGCTGTTATGGTTTTTTTTAATTATTATTTATTTTTGCATGGCTTTAATATAGGGAGCTATTTCACTTGACATGGGAAGGTTGTTCACAGGATATGGAATTGGAGTTTTTTCTTATGTGGTAATTATTTAATATCTATATCCCTTTTTTGTTTTGTCACCTTGTAATGATAAAATTTCGAAATTTTAACAAAATTTAACAAAGTGGATGAACAGGTGCCAATATTTATTGCTGAAATTGCTCCAAAGAATTTGCGTGGAGGGCTCACAACATTGAATCAGGTGGGATAATTAATCATGAAGATTATATTCTTTATGAATCTTGCTAACTGATTGAAGATTAATTGGTCAATATCTTAGTTCTTTCCCTTTTCTTTTGCTTGTTCTGCAGCTCATGATTTGCACTGGATCATCAGTTGCATTCTTAGTAGGATCAGTCATAACATGGAGAGCACTTGCTTTGACTGGTAAATTCTAAAATTTGAGTATTTTACTCTATGTGTATACATAAGTGTGAGTGTTGAAAAGAAAATTGTAAAACTTTACTAAATGAAGTGTTGGCTTTGATTTGAAGGGCTTGTTCCATGCATATTCCTTCTTGTGGGTCTATGTTTTGTTCCGGAGTCTCCCAGATGGCTGGTGAGCATTTAAATAAGAAATTTAAGCAATTTTGTTTTCAAATTAGATATGAAATTGAACAAGAAATGAGACCAAAAGAATGTCATTCTTTGCAGGCAAAGGTTGGCCGTGAGAAAGAATTTCAAGATGCGCTACGAAAACTTCGTGGCAAAGATGCTGATATTACTTTTGAAGCTGCTGAAATTAAAGTACTTCCCTTCCTAACACCCATGTAAAGCTTGCTAATGTAAATTTGTATGTCTGAGGAACTGACTCCTTATGTTTCTTGGCAGGATTATATTGAAACTCTTAAGACTCTTCCAAAGGCTAAAATGCTGGATTTGTTCCAAAGAAGACATATTCGCTCCCTGATTGTGCGTGTCTTTTTTATATCTATAGAAATGTGCATTTGGATTAGTTTATTGTTGAAAACTTATATGCTTATTTACTGAAGTTAATAAAACTTCAGTTGTACATAGAAGAAGTGAGACTTCAATAAATTGTACATATGCAAATAAGTAGAAAAATTAAAAGAAGCTGATCCAAACTTAACTGAAGTATGTTTAGGCTGGTTATCTGAGAGGCCTTTTATGTTGTACTAATACTTTGCTCTTTGGTGACTATTTTCAGATTGGAATAGGAATAATGATATGTCAACAATTCACAGGAATAAATGGAATAGGTTTCTATACAAGTGAAACCTTTGCAGAAGCTGGTAATTCAGTGTTTCTTTACACTTCATTCCTTATACCTTTTTTTTTTGCGCGTCTTTTCTCTTGAAACTTATTTTTAATCCTTTCATATCACTTCATTTTTTTGGAACTTATTTTTTAATTGAATTATCTAAAACTGCAGGGGCTTCTCTGGCCAAGATTGGAACCATAGCTTATGCTTGTATTCAGGTATAATTTCTACCACTGTCCTCAAAGTCACATCATTAATTCTTAATCCAAACTCAGATTATCTGATATTGATTCACAGGTTCCAATAACTATAGTGGGCGCAATGATGATTGACAAATCTGGAAGAAAGCCACTTATAATGGTAGATAATGTTATAGCATTTATCTTTTGAAACTTATGAAAATTATATCAGAGGGAGAGTAGTATTTTGATGCCTAATGAGTAGTGAAAATTGTTTTTGTGTATGAAGATTTCTGCAACGGGGACATTTCTAGGCTGCTTTGTAACAGGCACTTCTTTCTTTCTCGAGGTAACCCATTAAAATTATCCTTGTGTATTAAAAAGAACTCTTCTATCTAGTTATTTCTTTTACATTTTAATCTGAACTTGATTTTTTGATCATTATGAATCAGGGCCACAACTTGTTGCCTGAGTGGGCACCGATATTAGCTTTTGTTGGAGTGCTGGTAAATTAACCATTATAACTGCAAATTTGTGTAGTAAAACATGATCACCTTTTTGCCACTCCAAAATAAATATGGATTTTTATTTTATTGTTTCATTTAAATCAGTTTTTCATAGCATTTTTCTCTATTGGAATGGGAGCAATCCCTTGGCTGATTATGTCTGAGGTAACTTTCTACATTTTCAAAGTGAATTTGTATGCTTGTTTAACAAATTAGCATTCGATATCTCGATAATTTCATTGAGCTTATCTGAAACCTATTGTTTTGCAGATTTTCCCAATTGATGTGAAGGGGGCTGCTGGGAGCTTGGTGGTGCTAGTGAACTGGTTGGGTGCTTGGATAATTTCCTATACATTCAACTTTTTGTTGACTTGGAGTTCCTCAGGTAAAGAAAAACAATAAGCCTAATGACACAACATTTTTCATAATAACTGAAATGACAGGTTGTGATCAGTGGTGATCCCATGTGAAAGTGATATTACGCTAATTATAATCTACCACCTCAATAAATTGTGAAAAAAAATTTGTGGATTTCTTGTGTCTATAGCATTGTTAGTGCCAAACAAGTGCATTGTAAGTTTGCATTCTTGTATAACTGACACTTTTATGTTTGATTTTTCTTTTCCAGGCACTTTTTTCCTCTACTCTGCATTCTCTTTGATGGCTGTTCTATTTGTGGCAAAGGTAGTTCCAGAAACCAAAGGAAAAACACTAGAAGAAATTCAACAATGCATAAACTCCTAGAGAGGGAGAAGTCTACAAAATAAGAGAATGAACAATAGTTGGAGAAGCTCCTTGACAATTTGAGTTGATTGTGGCTCAAGAAGTATCATCTTTGGGCACCAAGTAGATGAAATTTATAGGCAAAAAAAAGAAGGAAAGATAGATGTAATGGAAATTGTGGGTTGGACAAAAGTCAGTAGAGCCTATCGTAAGAAAGATACATGAGTATGCTTCAATGCTTGTACTCATGTAAAAAAGAAAGCAAAGGTTGTTACTATTTTTATCCAATATATTTATGAAGAGAGTTTTCAGTTATTTGCTCTGTAATCCTAGTAAAATAATTTACTAAATGCTATAACTACCTGATGCATGAGTTGTTGGTATGAAAGTTCAATTGAAAGTTGAAACTAAAAAGAAATTCAATTAAACAGTAATGATGAGTTTTGGTCATAGCAATGTACCAAACCAGTTTTATTTTTCAAGAACTCAAATAGTTCAGAAGTTGATTGAGGGATGAGGCTTTGAAAAAGAACTCGATGTCTCAGGTTCAGATTTCATTCTTTTTGGCTGTTGATACACTTAATTTGTGTGTTATTATGTGTATAATAATTAATAAGATTACCAAAAAAATAAAAATGTTCTTATTTTTCAATGCAACTGACCTGTGTAATATTGTACCCTACTTGCCAAAAGATAAAAAGGTCAAATCAGTATCACACACCCTTTACGACTTGTAGCATAGCTGTCTGCTAGTGGTGGGCTAAGCTAAGCCAGGCTATTAACTTTAATAGGGGAAATAGGAAATGTTAACTTTTGAACATTTTGAATTCAATCCATATTTTATCACTGGTTTCAATGCTTAAACAAATATTGATTCTCAAAATATTATTAATAGTAATCTTGAACAGTGTCTGCCGACATAACAAGACAATAACAATGTACGATGTATACTATTTTATTGATGCAAACAATAATGCATTTTTCCAAAGGACATTCCACTATATAAAAAAATATTTTACTGTGCAAAATTGTGCATCATTCTACTGGTGCAAATAATAAATGCATTAAAATAATGTTGTATCTCAATTTATAAAATTCATTCCAACTCATCTCAAAATCACAACTTTTTACATAATGCAAATTCTAAAAAAAGGATCAAGCCGAAGCCGGCCCATCTAGCATGTTACACACATTAGCCTAAGCCCAAGTGGGCCCAAACAATTACAGATCCTGACATAGCACATGGGCCTAAAGGCCCATAAGCAACAAAGAGCTTGACAGACAGACAATTCACATTTATACAATCCAACACGTTTCGCTCCAATTTCCCACAAAAAAAAAAAAAAAAAAAAAACTAGATTAATTAATTTTTTAATACAAAGTGCCTTTTTTTTTTTTTTTAATTACTATTTTTATCTCTCACAGTGTTCAAATACGCAACGGAACTACCATTTATATTATATATATATATAAAGAACCTCAAATCATTTTCAAACCCAGTCTCTCTCTCTCAGTCTCACTCAGAATCTCTAGGGTTTTCAAGAGGTAAATTGCGCTATTTTTCTAATTTCGCTTTCTCTCGCATTCCTTTCCTGTTTGGTTGCCGCGAAAACGCTGGAAATGATAAACCAAACTGTTTTTTTTTTTTTTTTTTTTTTTTTTGAATAAATTTTTTGTAAAGCTTGAAAAATTGCATATTTTGAATCGTGTGCTTATCAAAATTGAGTGATTTGAAGTTTAAATTGTTTTGCAGAGGAATGAATAGTGAATTTAGGATATAAAGTTGTGATTTTTATATTTTATTTTCTTGCATATATTTTAGCTATTGAACAAATCACTGATTGAATGAGCTATGGTTGTTGTTAATTATGGTCCAAATGTTCAAAATTTTGAGGATTTGGACCAAATGAATGTGTGCATTATGTTAATTATAGAGGTGAAGTGCTTAGTTTTGCTTGATTGTTTGCTTCATTGCTTGCAAGATTGGTCATTTTGGATAGAATTCTTTGTTCAAGAATAGGTAGTAGTTGCTTTCACCATTGAAAAACCATGTGGGGGGATTTGTAATTGCAAAATTTGACGTGGGTGTGTGATGGGTCATGGGTGTGTAGAAATTCTTCCTAAGGTTTAAGGCATGTTGTTTGTAGGATCAAAATGGTAATGACTAGATTGTGGTGAATTGAAGGCCAATACGGTTGGTAAGCGTTAATAGTCAATGATGAGTAGGTTTGTCAAGGATACCAGCAGTTGTGGTGGTGAGGGTTCCAAGCAAAGATCTTCTGCTAGTGAAGGACCTAGTCAACCATCAAATCACCTTGATCATGAAATTGCCCATCTCACAAAACTTGGATCTGAGCCCCATGAACTTTTGACCCGCGCTGCACCTGGCAGGTCGAAGTTGCCCATTTCAACAGTTAAAATGTTGGTTGCTCGAGAAACTAACCACTCAGGTCGAGGGAGGTTTTCATCGGCTGATGGTTGTCATGTATTAAGTCGGTATTTACCCATCAATGGACCATGGAGGGTGGACCGGATGAAAAGCCGTGCTTATACTTCTCAATTTTCAGCTGATGGTTCTCTTTTCGTTGCTGGATTTCAGGTATTGTATGTGTTTTGTTAAGCTAGAGATGAATTGGTGGTAATAGAAGAATGCATTTCATCAAATGTAATTATGAACTGTTCAATTCTTAATATACTGGACAAAAGTGTTTGGAGTTCTACCTGTATAATTATTTTCCATTTTTATTATATTACAGGGAAGCCACATTAGGATATATAATGTGAACAAGGGATGGAAAGTTCAGAAGGACATTCTAGCGAAAAGCTTGAGATGGACCATTACAGATACATCTCTGTCACCAGATCAGCAATACCTTGTAAGTTTTCAGTGATTACTAAAATAGAAGGCACTGGGTATAATATTGTTAGGATGGAAAATTTATTCACCTGTGCAAGTTTAAATGTCAAAACTTAGTAATGTTAGGTTGTTTGGGTTGGATGGAGGTTTGCCTTTTCTTCTATTAATTCGGCAGAGAAACTTTCTGTGAACTCTTAGCTGATCAAGTATGATGCAAATGGCAAATAGTCTTATTTCATTTAGGTGTTCATATCTGGTATAAATTGAACTAAATTTTTTCCATTTCAAGCAAGGCCCAACTTAAAATGTTGTTTCTGGTATAATATAGATTACATTGATGAATTCTACTGGATTTGTGGTTTGGCTGTTTTATCTACATTCTACACTTGTGATTTTGTTATTTATTTTCTTCCTGGTCTTCTAGATCTAATAATATATTGTAAGATATTGATAGTTTTGGGATCATGTTTATTTTATTCCTCCTCATAATTTATTTGTTGTGTAGTGTTAATCTGATCCTTTTTTACTTTGTTTTTAATGGAAAAACTGCAGGTCTATGCTAGTATGTCACCAATGGTACATATTGTTAATGTTGGATCTGCTGCAACAGAGTCAGTTGCAAACATAACGGTATGTGCTACAACCAATTCTCCTGTTCTTTTTTAAGTACCCTCTGAATTTACCTCTATTTTTTTCTAAGGGAATTGGAGTTATTAGAATGCCTAATAAAGTAGCCTTTTAGTACGTATATGGATTATTGTCTCTCATCTAAATGCACCCTTTAATTTGCAGGAAATTCATGATGGTTTGGATTTTTCTGTTGATGACAATAATGATGAATTTGGGATTTTCTCTGTAAAATATTCAAATGATGGGCGAGAGCTTGTAGCTGCAAGTAGCAATAATTCAATATATGTTTATGACCTCGAGGCAAAAAGGCTTAGCCTTCAAATTCCAGCGCATATGGTATGACATTTTATTGTTAAGATATGACAATGGTCATTGAACCTTTTGAAGCTATAAAAATATGGCAGGACATTGATAGGGAGCATATTGGTGTTTAAAATAGAACAGGAATTTCACTGAATGAGGATGAGCTTTATATATTTATGGCCAAAATACTATTTTGGTCCCTACATTTTGAGGTCACAATCAATTTGGTCCCTACATTTTGGTAACAGTCAATTTAATCACTGTTATTTTTAACTTGCAATCAATTTGGTTCCTACCGTTAACTTTTAACGGAAAATGCTAATGTGGCAAACGGATTGCACAATTGGCATATCTAATATTAAAAGATTAAATATGAAGCTGATGAGTCTAAATTTTATTGGCACTTCAGTGTTTAACTGGCAAAAAAATACACATCAGAAAAATAAAATAAAATAATTAAAAGGATGAATTTAAGGAATTAAATTAATTAAATAATATTTCAATTTTCTATTACTTTCTTCAGAACCAAAGTGCAACCCAGACTCAACCAACTCAAAGAATCAAAATACCTTACACACAAAACAAATCTTCACTTCTCATTCCCACGCTTCCCATCTCCACCACCCTGTAAGTTTATATTGTTTTAATTGAAGTGAATGAGTTTCGTTGCTGAAACTTAAGCAACTGAGCTTTCATTTCCAGATTGGTAATGTTTAGAAAAATGATATTTGTTTTGATTTTCTTGAGAAACAAACTTGTTTTTAGTATTGAATTTTCCAGAAAGCATATAAAAAACTTGTTGTTTAAGTATTTTTTTTTTGGGTGGATTTGTGTGAATCCGGGATCCAAGTCTGGTTCGTGTAAACTTGGAACTGCACAATAAGATCGTTATTATTTTGTTAGCGCTGAAATCAGATCCTCACAAGCCTCGATTGGATCAGATCATGAAGCAAGCAAAGGATCATTGATCTTTGGCTCTGGCATATGCACGCTATGCGTGCTAAAGCTCAAGCTTGAAGGCAAGAAGCCCATTAGGAATTCCACAGATCTTTCAAGGAACTGCATTGATCTTCTGGCTAAACCATCTTTATCTGAATCTGATGTGCTATCCATTGACGAATCAGTGTTGTCAGATCTGGTTTTTTTTGGAGGGTTTGGATTTGTTTTGTGTAAGGTCTGTGATTCCTTGAATTGGAATGAAAAATTGTGTACTGGGTTGGTGTTTGGTTGCCAAGAAAGTCCAAGAAAAACTTGAAATATTATTTAATTAATTTTTATTTTGTTTAATTAATTTACCTTTTAATTTTTTTTTTTTGGATATGTATTTTTTTGCCACTTAAACACTGATGTGGTCAATAAAATTTAGACACATTAGCAACTTATTTATTCTTTTAATATTAGATGTGCCAATTGTGCAATCCGTCCGTTTGTCACATAAGGAGTTTCCATTAAAAGTTAATGGGAGGGATCAAATTGACTGCATGTTGAAAATAACAGGGACTAAATTGACTGTTACCAAAATGTTGGGACCAAATTAACTGTAATCCCAAAATGTAGGGACCAAAATAGCATTTTCGCCTATATTTAACCCTTCTTCACCACAGGGGTAAGGTTGGAAGCTGATTCTCTAATATCCCCCTTGAATAGGAGGCAAAGGTCTGGAACATTTGAAACCACTATTAAGCTAAAGCCGTAGGTATGTGCAAAATTGGACTCACTATACCAAAATTAAATACTTTTAAAAACTTAATGCAGTTATGGACTTAATTTTCACTCGCAAATAACTTCTCATGCCATTTTTTTTTTATGGACTTTCAACTGCAAATCATTGCTAGTTGAATTGTTCATAAATTGTGAGTTTTTTCACAAACATTGAATAGAAGATTAGGCTGTTTATTTGAGCTTAATGATGCAATATCTAACTCTGGTTAGGGCATAAAAAAACATTTACAACATGTTGAACACTAATAATCTTTAGAGCAACTAGGTATGACTGCAATGTAACTTTCATAGCAAATTTCTTGCTTCCCCAAGCAAGGAAGTTGAAACAAAATTTTCTCAAAAAGATTTAGAAGTAAGATTATTTGCTGCCTTGTGGATTAGAACTTCATAATAATAATTGCATCTAGTCTGTACTTCAAAGTTTAAGTCCAACTTACTTTTTTCTCACTTTCAAATTCATATGCAAAAGGATCATGATGTTGTCCTTAAAATGAGCTTATGCTATTTGTCATGTGCTAGAGGGAAAAGTCGTATATAATTGTGCTTTATATATCTTGTACCCAGTTTTGGATTTAGAGTCATCAACATCTGATTTCTTCTTCCTGTTGCAGTCTGATGTTAACACAGTATGCTTTGCGGATGAAACTGGCCATCTCTTATATTCTGGAAGTGATGATAATCTCTGTAAGGTAAATTTATACTTTTTTCTTGTATAGAGTCAGCCAACAACCTTGACTTCATATGCAGGTTAGGAGCTTTCTCAAACAAATAATTGTGAGGTCCGGCAGCTTCTTAAAGAAGTCTAATTATGAGTTTGCTAGAAATGAATAGTAAATTTCTTCACAAGGGGTTACTTGGTGCTGTGTGTTTCTGTCTTATGACGAATGTGAAAGAAATTGACTATTCATTTACACCTCTTAGAAGGTTATGCCAATAAGTTTTTACCTAAGTACCATTGCATTCTCTGGATTATATAAATTTCTGGGGGTTGATATCGCATTCTCTGCTTTATTATTATTATTATTATTATTATTATTATTTTATGGTTTCTTGCTGAAATTGATAAGGTTGCTGCTTTGCCCTCTGCTAATAAGCTTAATTGGTCTAGAAGCTTTTTGCTTATATATTACCTTCTACAGGTGTGGGACAGGCGCTGCTTTATCACGAAAGGACAAGCAGCTGGTGTCTTGATGGGACATCTTCAAGGCATAACATTCCTTGACAGTCGTGGAGATGGGCGTTATCTTATTTCAAATGGAAAAGACCAGACCACTAAACTCTGGGATATAAGAAAAATGTCCTCTGATGTTATTTAGTAAGTCTGAATTACTGTTTCTCCTACGTCCAAGTTTAATTGTTCTTTCTTATGGTTCCTTTTAGTTTATGGATTAATTTGCCCTTAATGCTCTGTTACTTGTTACCTCATTGACTGCAATAACCTCCTAGGAATAAGAATAATGCAAGGCTGTTTCTGTTTCTTTTTACTATTTTTTTTTTTTTTTTTTTGAGAGGAGGAGACGGGTGGCTGGGTTGAAAGGATAGAAAGTACAAATTCAGAATACACCTTGTTTTCATAATGAGATAGTGAACTCAATTTGCATAATTCACACATAACGCATCCCATGCATTGCTTATTGCTAGAATTGTGTGGTTAAATAATTAAAATTTACCGTTTCCCAATAGTTTAAGCTTTTAGGAGAATTGGTAGTTTAACATGGTATAATGATTAAATTTACCATTTCCCAATAGCTTAAGCTTTTAGGAGAATTAGTAATTTAACACTTATGAAGAATTTTGCTATGCCATCTGGTCATGTAATAAGAAAGCAAGAACATCTTACTGAGAGTGAAGCTTTTTCAGTCATAATGACCTTGACGCTACCACTGGATGGCTATGTGCCTATGCCATTTTTATCCCACATGTCATCAGTCATGAGTCATCAGTCATCACCTAATGGTCCTAATCTTGGTAGGATAAAACTCTAACGAAACTTTTGGCAGCTGAACCAAGAGTGTCCCTTGTGAATATTTTGTTAATTTAAAATAAAATTTGAAGTTTTAGCTATGATTCCAAGACCCTTATCCTATAAGCGTGTCCACCCATGTTTGAATTTTGTTGCAACATGATTCTCCATTTATTTTTTGGCTCATATAGTGCAAAGTTCAAAGGGTGCTCAGATTTATTTTATTTTATTTTAAAGTGACTACCTTTGTCTTTTCATTATTACTTTACTATACTTGTTTCATATGCATACAGATGATGTCAAAAACATAGATAAATACTTATGTTTAAATAACATATATTCAAGAAGACATTGATATAGCCATGTACTTCCATTCACACACTGTTTGTGTTTAAACACATGGTGTTTCTGTCCACAAATCATAAACATTCCAGGATCCTCTGCCTTTTTCCTTTTGCTATTTGACTATTTACTTCATTTTTGTGCACAAGAGTCTCCACATTGTGATGAGACTTCAAGATGCACCATTAAGTATTAACCGTTTATTTTGCTTCTCATCATTTTATGATGATTCAGGATATAAAATTATAAATTTTTAGTCATTGTAAGACACTGTCAATTGAAGATTGATTTTTGGAAAATCCGTACTTCATGGTGATGAATTAATGCTTTGACACTTTGCCTGTGTCAGTTTGGTTCTTCATGTTGTGCCTCCATTTTTAAGGCTATAATGTGGCAAAAGGACTTACACACACGCACATTTTTAAATGTGGGAGTGGGGTTTGATTCCTGGGCATCTTCTTTGGAAAATCCAAGAAATTCCATTTGAACAAGGTAATTGGAAAATTATAACAAAAAAAATTCAAAATTGTGGTAATGGAGACTGAAATTTAGGGTGAAAACTTCATGCCTTAGCTTATATATTGGGCAAACATTATGAGAAAAAGCAAAGTGAAGAAGGTCCATCTTTGATTTGTGGAACAAAAGAGTATAGTTCCTGTAGTTACTGCATAGGACCTAATCTCCTCATGCTCATTTCTACAGAACCTTTTCAATATTTTTTCATGTATATAATCATTTGAGAGCATGTGGTTTGTGTCCTACAATTTTTGTTCTTGTATTTTCTTTTTGTGGATGCATCCAACTTCTATAACTTTTGAGTTGGAATTATCCTCTTCTTTTTTTCTTTTCTTTTTTTGATAATGAGTTGGAATTATCATTTTATGTGAAATGACTTAGTGATAAGCTGAACTGACTGGGTTTGACCAATGAATTCATTCTGGATGATCTAAGTTTGGCCTGTATACTATGCAAGTCTAAAATAGCTTAGTATTAAATATCAATAATAATTTTTTGTCCTTCAACTGGCAGTCCAACAACTAGAGATGATGACTGGGATTACAGATGGATGGAGTACCCTCAAAAAGCAAGAAAATTGCGGCATCCTTGTGATCAGTCATTGGCTACATATAGAGGCCATTCAGTCTTACGTACTCTAATTCGTTGTTACTTCTCTCCCACATATAGGTAATCTACTCTTCATTTGTCCTAGTGATACAATTTTGCTTCATCTAATGTGTTTATTTAAGATGTGTCCATTGATTTTGCTGAAATATTAGAATGAGTTTATTAGGCTGGAGGGAGGGGAATAGAGAGAGAAAAGGGTGGGGGGGGGGGGGGTGTTTCTTTGCTTGAGTCATGTGAACACAGTGAACCTTGATGTTATAAACACACTGCTGAATCTGTTTGCTATTACAATTTATGATGACTGGGTATGCCCATATATTACTTGCTGATTTCTAGTGTGTGAGTATCAGCAAAAGACCTTTTTTATTAAAAATCTTTTTTGTGTAGGTAACACATGTACCCAATGAGGAAGTGCAATTGATTAGAGTTCACTTGCAGCAAAAAATTGATTTATTGATTTGAGAGAATTACTCTACTACACTGGACGCATTCTAGAACAATTCCTAAGGAATTACAATCTAAAATTTAAAAGTTGAACAAATCCTTCAAAAGAGTAAGAACTAGGCTAGCTTAATATATCATTAAAAAAAAAGGCTAGCTTAATATTCTCATCCGATCATATAAAGTTCTCAAGAATTGTGATCTGAGTGAAATCACTGGGAGCTGTATTCCTTAGAAAGTACATCATTCCTTTCTCTCCCAATAATCCACATAAGACATAATGGAGTATCCTTCCAAAGTCACTCCATATAGCCATACCAGATTTCCTTTGCCAACAAGTGTGAAGATCCACCATCTTCTTAAGCATCACCCATTTAATCTCAGATAAGGAAAAGTCAACTGCGCAGAGTACTCTTGCTACCAACTAATGGAGCCAAATTTGATCTACTCCTTGTACATAAAATACCAATCTACTACAATAATTCCCCTCAAACAGAGATTTTCTGCTATCAGAGTCATCTGATCATGAACGATTGTTTGTTATGTCTTATAGCAAACTTGAGCTTGGTCAAATGTTTGGCCCAGGACACTGCCATCTCAATGGTCTGGGTTTACTAGTCTACCAAAAGTTTAGTCAAGCTAGAAACCTGAGTGGCTTGTCCTAGCCAAAATTTGTGGTGGTAAAGTTAATAACCCTTTATTATACTTTTTAACTGTTTAAAATTTTGTGAAGTTCATATTTGAGATTATGCTTAAGTTTCTGGTTGACATTGGAATTAACCCAGATAATGATTTCTAGTCTTAGCCTCTTAGGGCATTCTTTATCTAATTTATTGATAGTAATGTTGAATAATGTATTCATTATGTATATGACTTTTTGCAGCACTGGTCAGAAGTATATCTACACTGGATCTAGTGATTCCTCTGTTTATATATATGATCTGGTATGTACATGTATTTTTTTTTTTTTCTCTTCTTCTTTACCCCTTTATCAATATCTTGTTCTCTTGCAACGTTCTGTTAAAAATAATGAATGCACTAATGCATGTGTTGAGGGAAATGAAAAGTATAATCCTCCTATTTTAGTCTTGTACATCAGATGCATTCAAAGGATAGTTTTTTTTGTTATATCTTTGGTTTTATTTTAAAATTGGTTAGAAAAAGATGAACTCCATTAAAATTCCAACCATATTATGATTTTCCTTTGATGGGTAGGAGATATCAGTTAGCATTTATTGTATTATGACCATGGACAATGGGACATTTGTTGATTTTAGTGGAAAACATAGTAATTTTGGTCAAAGGGGTCTTTTAGTTATTTTGGTAATGCTGGTTATAACTTATAGGCTATCCATTCCTTATGATTAGGAAAGGAGTAAATAAAAAAGGTCTCAGTCTTTCTGTGTATTCTTCTTGAAATTTGCGTGTGGTGACTTTTGAAATGCCTCCATGTCCATATATGATGGAGCCATCCAGCATGAGAGTTCCTTCGTGGCAAAGGAGTTAGTGGTTGCATAGGTCAATGTAGAAGGCAGGTCACTTCCTCTGGTAGAAACGTTCTTTCTTTTGCAGCTTAATATATCTTGGAAGTCTTTGTGTGTGTGTGTGTGTGTGCACATGCGTGCTTGAGAGAGAGAGAGAGAGAGAGATGTGGCAATGATTGATGCAGCTGAGCCATGGAGTGAAGAGAAGACCTGAACTGCAATACCGACATCATCATTTTGGCACAAGCAATGGGGCTTTTGTCATGAATCGATAATTTCAGAGAAGCCTGGGCTGTGCATTCTGCAGTTCTTGCATTTTTTAGGAGTAGACCTCAAAGAACTTTCCAACAAGTGAAATGCTATCTATTGACTATTTACCCGGCTTTAGTTTTTCCACTTGCTACTTGCTCACCCTTTTTTATGCTCTAACCAATATCATGTTCACCTCCAATTTTATGCTACAATTCTTTTCCCTTGTTGGTGCTACCCTAAATTATGGTAAACTTTTTGACCTTTATAGGTGAGTGGAGCTCAAGTTGCAAGACTCAACTATCATAATCAACCTGTAAGAGATTGTAATTGGCACCCTATCTACCCTATGATCATCAGCTCTTCTTGGGATGGTGACATTGTCAAATGGGAATTTCCTGGAAGCGACAAATCCCGTAGGAAGAGGCGACGGAAAAACTATTAGTGAAGATGGCTCTGTCAAGTCTTTTTGTTGGTTAGACTGCAGTAGAGAGTGTGGTCACTGTAAGAAAATATATGGTTTCTTCTTGTATATGCTTTTATTTTGGCTGTACACAACTAGTAAATGTGTAAATAAGTTTCTGTTGCGCATGGAGAAACAGGAATAGAGAATAGTTTAGACCAACACAGTTTTTTTGATGGGAGGACCAACACAGTTGTAATTGTAAGAATTGGACAAATTATGAACTCAGTTATTCCAAGTTAGTCTTCCTAATTATGAGCTCACTGAAGTTGTACTGGAAATTTATCCTTATGAGAATTGATTTGTTGTGTACAAGGTCAGGCTGATTATTTTTCCATTTAGGCATCTCAATGTTCGATGATAAATGACAAGAGTTGCGTAGCTCAACTAGAACCTCCCAGTGTTTTCAACAAAAATGTCCGCCATTCAAATTGTTGTAATTATTAAATTATAATAATTATAAAAAAAAAAATTGATAATATTTTGGATGGCTTAACCCATGAAAAATGTTATAGTCCAAGCCGCAGGTTTGGTTGGATCGGTAATAGGTAACTGGGTTGCTCACTCCTGAGCATGGGCTGATCTTTTATGAGTTTTGATTGGCCCAAAGCTTCCAGGGCTTCATACTGTGCAAACATCCATCATATCTTTTTCTTTTTCTTTTTCTTTTTTGACAAATGAAAACCTCCACCGTCTAAATTCACAAGTGCTTTAAAACCCAAATAATTAATATATAAACTAAGAATGAGAAGAATAAAAAAAAGAAAAAAAGAGAGTAACATTACTCCAATCATACCTTAATAAATTATCTATTTTACATTTATTAAGAAAATTAATAAATTGCCTTTTTACATTTATTAAGAAAATTAATAATTTTTTTTAATATTTATTAAGAAAATTAAAGTTTGAATTCCACTTCTTCTCTATTTATGTAACTACCAATTAACAAAAATAAAAAGAAAAGGAAAAAAAAGGGATCGTGGGGGACGGAGGGGGTGAGGCGAGATTTAAAGAATTCTTTGTATAAGTTTTTTTAATAATAACTTTAGCCATGATTGATAATTCTCATGACTGGATGTTAACACCCCAAATGAATATGAAACCATTATCTAATATTCTTTTGTGTTTCTCTAATTATTATTGTTATTGTTATTGTTATTATTATTGTAAGAGTGTGTATTCAACCCATCAGTCCAATAAACCCAATCCAATCTAACCTGCTCTTTATGGGTTTGATTAGTACCATGAACTTTGTCCACAAGCTTTTTTACTCAATGGTCAAATCATCACTTTAATACTCCTTAGGTTGTTATTGTAATGATATAATTGATAATTCTTATGGATGTCAACACCCCAAATGAATATAGAACCATTATTTAATATTCTTTTGGGTTTCTCTAATTATTATTGTTATCGTTATTATTATTGTAGAAATATGTATTCAATCCATCAGTCCAATAAACCCAATCTAATCCAACTTGCTCTCTGTAGGTTTGATTAGTACCACAAATTTTGTGCACAAGCTTTCTTACTTGATGGTCAAATCATCACTTAAACCCTTCACAAACTTTGTGCACAAGCTTTCTTACTTGATGGTCAAATCATCACTTTAATACTTCTTAAGTTGTTATTGTAATGAAAATGGTTAAGCGCAACATTTTTGCATTTTGAAATGGGGAAGGTTGTTCATGCATAGTGAGCTCATCTAATCCAAACCTTTTCAATGAACAATCTTGTTAGAACAAAAAATTCGAGAAGGCGAGAAGGTAGGCTAGTCGACCATTTCTTCTTTGTTAATAAGAATTTAATGAATTCATATAAGAGAAATGTTTTGCTGCATATAGAAGTATGTGGCAGAAAAAAAAAAAGAAAAAGTTTCGTGTGGTTTACTAATCTCATATAATATGATCGGCATAATAACTCCACGTATGGTTTTCTAATCTCATTTGTTAATTGGTAAAATTTATTGTTCTATATTTATTATTAAAAGGATAAAGTTTAACTATAAAATTAGTTGTAGCCTAATACTACAATCTTACCTAATATATTTTTATTAGAGGTAAATTTTGACAAATCCACTATTGAATTACATTTTCTTCTTATATCCTCCACACTTGCAAAATTTCTAAAAAATTAAAAATAAATAACTATGCCATTAATAAATTATATAAATTGCAAATTTTTGTAATTTAAAATTAAGCATAAAATATAAACTTATAAACCATATAGTAAATTGTGGGGGGTGAAAAGCCCAACCCAACGTATTGGGCCCAAGGCCCTATTTGAAGACTACTGTTCGTCCGAAAAGATGAAAACACTCAATCTGAGGCCCATGTAAAAGGAGCATGTCTGGAGAGGAGCACGTGCAAGATCCGAGGAGATGTTCATTTGTCCGAGGAGTCCAATATCCTCGGATCCGAAGAAGCTTGACCCGACAGGTGTATGGGAAGCTTAAGTGATCCTTCTGACAAATGTAAGGAGGGAAATGAACCTCGGACACACATGAGGATAACAGGAACAGAGAAATATCTAAGAGACAGGCTTCAACCACCGCATTAAATGCACTGCATCTACCTTCCTGGGCGCATTTATGTGGAGAAGACCCCTGAACAGTGCATTCTCAGCTACCGCCACTCACACAAGGTTAAAAGGGGAGTATGATGGGACATGCACTCAAGTGGGCGTCTAGATGATGAACAAGTGGACGGTGAAGATGTAGGAAGAGAGTACTATATAAGATAGGGATGCCTCTGATAGAGGGGGATCGAAAATCAGAAGTAAAAAAGAGAGTACTCCATTACTGTAGCTCCAAGAATTGTAACCCAAGTTTATGAAATAGAAATACCTCTTCGGACGTTGCGTTTACATTTGTCCAAGCACGTTTTAATACAAATTCATTCACAAACATTGCTGTCTAATACTGTTTATTCATTTCTAGCCTAGCTCTTTCACCCACTCTCTACAAATTTATTGTCTTGGGTTCAGTGGGCTCAAAATCCATACCTTCTTGGGCTTGGGCTGCAAAAATTGACCCTACATAAATAATATTTGATTAACACAAAATTTAATATATACATTAAGAGAAGAAAAAACTAAGGTAAACTTTTTCTCGCCCTAGTTTCTCTCTGAGACACTAGAGTGTGGAATTTTCATTATCTTCTCCGGAATGATAACACTTCCCTCTGTTAAACCTTCATAGCAGTAGGGTTCCCTGACCTCCGTGTGGTCTACCTCTTCTCTCTTTACCTTCCTAACATTGTTTTACCCCCATGGAAGATATTCTATACGATTGGAAAAAGCTTTCACTGACAGATGAGGAAGATGTCAAACTTAGTCTGTCAAGATCAAAGAATTTACGAAGCAAAGAGTTTGTTTTGACTGCCAAGTTTCTTACAAAAAGAGCACTTAATGTAGAAGCCATTGGGCGTACCCTAAAGCCCTTATGGAGAGCCAAAAAAGATTTCACAATGTGAGAAGTGGGAGATCATATTCTCTTATTCGTCTTCGAACTTAAAGCAGATGCAGAACGGGTTTTGGCCAATGAACCATGGATTTTCGATAAACACGCAGTCCTACTACAGAAGTTTGATGGCACTACACCGCCGAGGCACTTGAGATTCACAAAACTGAAATTTTGGGTGCAAATATACGGTTTGCCGATGAGCATGCTTGATCCTGAGACAGCAACGGAACTAGGAGAATCACTTGGTCAGGTAACACCATGTGAGAACCCTACTGAGTTGGTGGGGGGAGATTTCCTACGGGTTCGTGTTGAGATCGATATATCCAAACCTTTCTGTTGAGGTCGAAGGGTGGTCTTGGAAGACAATGAAGAAACCTGGATTTCTTTTAAGTATAAAAAACTTCTAAACTACTGCTACTAGTGCGGTCTGATATCACACGATGGGAAGGACTGTGATGTTGGTCTAGCAAGGAAAGAACCAGTGAACACGAAGCCTCATGAGTATGGTCCATGGCTGAGAGCTACGCCTTTCAACCCTGGAAAAACGTCTTTCATCGTGGTCTTTGGCATGGGCGATGGTTTGGGGGGAACTACAAAACCTTCAAACACACCAATGGCTGAGAAGCCCTCTGAAATGGCGGACAGTCAAGCTGAGAAAACGGACAAGGCTGATCCCGGCGAGAAAGGAGAAGTTGACCGGGATCCAGTGACAGTTATGGAAATTGCAGAGACAGAGGCACAGAGCGCGCCACAATCCTGACATATCAGCTCTCCATTAATTGAGGTAATAACTTCCAATTCAAAATTATCTACTTGCCATACTAATTTCGTTGATTTTGAATCACAGATACAGGATATAGATGCTGCTTTAGGAAAGTTTGACAATTGTGAAGAGCACGTGGAACACAACCCAGCTGGCACACCTTAATTTTTAGCCAACAAGGAGAAGCCGTTACCTCCCCCCATGCCAGCTCACCTTTCAATAGTCCAAGAGTTAGCACATCACGTGGCAGAGATTTCCCCACCTCCTAACTTAGTAAACAGAACACTTCGCAAATGGAAAAAACTTGCACGTGAGAATATAATGGAAACTGAAATTACTCAAAAGTCTAAAATAACACAGGAACATACGACTTCAAAGAGAAACAGAGAAGAAGAAGGAAGAAGGTCAACAAAGCTCAATGGTGGAGGTTGCCCAGCAGCCCTGCCAGGAACAATGAGTCTCTTAATATGGAACTGTCGCGGGCTTGGGAACCTGCGTACAAGGAAGGAGCTTGAAGTATTGATTCGGGCTAAAGATCCCTTCGTCGTGTTTTTAGCCGAAACATGGGCGGATGAAGCTAGACTAAAAGAAGTTCAAAGGAATATTAAGTTTGATAATCTGTTCTTTGTGGAGAGAAATCCTAGAGGTGGTGGGGGTCTGGCTCTGTATTGGAAAAATTCCCTTGATGTACATGTGGATTCCTTTTCTAAATATCATATAGATTCAATAATCAATAAAGGGAGTGATGAAGCATGGAGATTCACAGGTTTCTACGAAGAGCCGGTTACCCACAAAAGAACTGAAGCATGGAACAAACTTCGCTTGCTCAATAATAAGCATGACCTTTCTTGGCTTTGTGCTGGAGACTTTAATGAAATCACAAGACACTCAGAAAAATTGGGGGGCAATAATAGAAGTCAAGCTCAGATGCAACTTTTCAGGGATGTCATTGATGAGTGTGGTTTTCTTGACCTTGGGTACGTAGGAGAGCAATTTACATGGAGAAAGCATTTTGCCAATGGACACTCACTTTGGGAGAGACTAGACCAAGGGTCATCCAATCATGATTGGTCCATGAAATTTTCAGGTACAAAAATACACCACTTACATGCAGACTCCTCTGATCATTCTCCTTTGTGGATCACCCCGGATGGTTTGGACATACTGTCTTTCTCAAAACCATTCAGGTTTGAAGAAATGTGGCTCTCAGATCGTGGGTGTTCAGATATTGTAGAAGCGTTGTGGCTGTCTAGGGAAGATGAAGGTGCTCATGATCATGTAATTCGCAAAATAGACAAATGTGGCAAAGAATTAAGAATATGGAATCGAAACTGTTTTGGCAATGTTAGAATGGTGCTGAGCCGAAAGAGAAAGGAATTAAAAGAGGTTGAAAAAGTCGCTATGAGATCGGGAAATAACCAACAAGTTCGAGACTTGAAGAAAAAGATAGCTGAATTGGTTGATAAGGAAAACAGACTTTGGTTCCAGAGATCAAAAGTCCTGTGGGCAAAATTTGGAGACAGAAACTCAAAGTACTTTCACAGCCACGCTTCACAAAGAAAGAGAAAAAATTTAATCTGAAAGTTGAAGGACTCCAATGGCCGTGTGGTTGAGGACAACGAAGGCATTACTAATTGTCTGGTACAGTACTATCAAAACCTCTTCTGCTCAACAAACCGGCAATATTGTTCTTCGGCTACAGATTCT
Source organism: Quercus aquifolioides (assembly GCA_019022515.1). Classification (NCBI taxonomy): domain Eukaryota; kingdom Viridiplantae; phylum Streptophyta; class Magnoliopsida; order Fagales; family Fagaceae; genus Quercus; species Quercus aquifolioides. The sequence goes on along the minus strand of CM032334.1, from coordinate 6,649,868 downwards.
ATTCAAACAGTGATTACTGAGGAAATGAACTCCAAGCTCTCATCCGAGTTCACCCATCTGGAGGTAAAGCAAGCCATTAATCAAATGGCCCTGATAAAGGCCCCTGGGCCAGACGATATGCCACCCCTTTTTTTATCAACACTACTGGAATTTAATTGGTGATGACATTTCTAAAACTGTGTTGCATTATCTTAATTCTACCACTTTACCCGAGCACCTAAATCACACTTTTATCACCCTCATTCCTAAAAAGAATAATCCTGAATTTGCATCTGAATTTAGACCTATCAGTTTGTGCAATGTTTTGTATAAAATTTTCTCAAAAGTTCTAGCAAATAGACTTAAGAAAATTTTTCCTAATATTATCACTGAGAATCAGAGTGCTTTCACAAAAAAGCCGCCTTATTTCTGACAATATTCTGGTAGCTTTTGAGTCTTTGCACAGTGTGGGGGCCTTTTTTTGTGTGTTGGGCTGGGCTGCCTGCCGCGGTAGTAGGCCCGAGTATTCTGAGTAAGGGAGTCGAGACCGGTCCAACTGGAACTCAACTTGGGCCGGCTTGTGCGCAAACGTTGAGTCCAAGTCCAAGGGAAGTCGCTGCAAAATGGGCTTATCCTTTGTTCCTGCCGCAGGAACTTTTCTCCGGTTTCTGCCGCAGGATTGACTTTTCTGCTATGCAACAAGTCTGTCCGCCGTGCTTTAAAGCTTCTGCTATGCAGTGAAGCTGCTTGCCGTGCTTTAAAACTTCCTGCCGTGTATTAAAGCTTCCTGCCTGCCGTGCTTTAAGGCTTCCTGCCGTAAAGCCTGGTGCAATAGAGTTGTCTGCCATGCTTTAAAGCTGTCTGCCGCGCTTTAAAGCTGTCTGCCGTAAAGCTTCCTACCGTAAAGCCTTTTGCTGTGCAACAAAACTTCCTGCCGTGCATTAAAGCTTCTGCCTGCCGTGCTTTAAGGCTTCCTGCCGTGCAGTGAAGCTGCCTGCCGTGCTTTAAAACTTCCTGCCGTGCATTAAAGCTTCTGCCTGCTGTGCTTTAAGGCTTCCTGCCGTGCAGTGAAGCTGCCTGCCGTGCTTTAAAACTTCCTGCCGTGCATTAAAACTTCCTGCCGTGCAGTGAAGTTGCCTGCCGTGCTTTAAAACTTCCTGCCGTGCATTAGAGCTTCCTGCCTGCCGTGCTTTAAGGCTTCCTGCCGTGCAGTGAAGCTGCCTGCCGTGCTTTAAAGCTGCCTGCCGTGCAGTAAAGCCTTCGGCAATGTGAATGACTACCATTTTTACTGCAGAAACACATTTCTACTTCCTGCGCATAAACAAATCTAAAAAACCCAAAGAAAATACCCATCAAACAAGTGTTAGTTTAAATGGGTTAGCATATTCTCAAATATATACATACATATATGAGTATATATACTTATACATATTCACATATACATATATAAAATATATTTTTCCAGAAACAGGGTATATGTATATATATACTTACGGCAGGATAATGGTTAGTTTGTATCAAAAGCAAAATACGTAATAACAAATAGAGAAGAAAGCTTCGGTAGGAAATGATTAGCTTGTATAATAATTAACACGGTAAATATAATGAAAATGTGCTACGGCAGGATAGCTAATACAGCAAGTAAAACACCACGGCAGGTCAACTGCCGCGGCAGACGTGAAAACGTGCTACGGCAGGATGACTAAATACGGCAAATATAAGTTATAAAATCAAGTATATTTGCAATCAAAATTAAGTATTAAATCTGCCCATAAGATAAGTAAACCAAGAAGGAACCCAAACTCCAACTTCAACAACCTTATCATAGGCTCTTGCCGTAAAAGTTGTTCATTTTGGAGAATAGGCCTAAATGGCTACTAACTATTACTTTTGGAGATTTCAAAGAGTGGGTTTGCTAAGAGGGAGGGAAAAGAAGGTCTATTGATGCATGCCCCTATTCCTACCGCGTTTTCTCTCTTATTTTTCTTTCTTTCTTTCTTTCTTTTTCTCCCCTCTGGGTATTTTTCTTCTTCCCCTGTTTTTCACTCATTCCCCTGTTTTTTCCTCTACCTCGGTCCTTTCTTCCTTTCCCCTTTTCGGGTCCCCCTCTTTTGTGCCGTGGTTACCTCCCTTTTATAGTGAGCTAATTCAATGGATTTCTCCCTTTTACCCCTAGGGCTTCACCAACTGTTTTTGGTTTGTTGTGGGCATCCTTTCAAGATTACACACTCACCCATTGGTTGCCCCGACCACTGCCATCTGCTCAAAACATGTTTGTTGCACGACAAAATTCCATTTTGTTTGTTCCTCCCGTATACCTTTACCTCACTACCTAGCTCTATGGCATGCATCAGTGGTCCCAACCATTTATTACTTCTTTTGGGTAAGATATCATCCCAGCAGGATATGTTCCCAAAAGAGGTTATGGCAGGAAACCAAATATAGACCCCCTTTTCCCCCCACCACCAAACCACGCCCTCTGAATCTCTTTGACCGTGGGCCCACCTCCCTTGTATTGGCTGGGTACAGGTTGGTGGTGCCCCGGCCCTTCTGTTCTTGCTCCATTGTCTTTTGTTTTTGTCTCCCACGCCATTCCTGCCGCAGCAAATTAGCTCTGTTTCGTCTGCTGCGTGTTTTTGTCTTGTTTCTTCATGCGTTTCCTGCTGCATTTGTCATTTCCTTTAGTTTGACTCTTCTTGTTCTTTGGTCTTCTTTGTGGGCCTTTGGGCCTTGCTCTTCATTGGGCTTTCTTCCTCATAAGCCTTTGGGTACAAATTTGTGAAAATGGGCATCAACATTTAGCCCCCTGAGCATATGGATTGCTCCTGCAATTCGTATGCGAAACTCATGCAGTTTTTCTTTTGCGAGTTGTTTAACAACTCTCATGCGAATGCTTCTCTTCTTTTCTTCACGTGCCTGCTGTTTCAATATTTACTCTCCTTAGGCAAGTTGTTTTCTTTCTTTCTACAATTTTATGACCCTCCAAGGGTAGCCAAAAAGTTGTTGTTCATGAGGGTGATGCTGGGTCTGCTGTATGCTTTCCTTTTGCCCTTCATGACTTGTGCCTGCTAGGCCTCTTTGGGCCTGCTGTATGTTTTCCTTTTGCTAAATTCCATTAGCCCAGTACTATCATTGGGCTTGTACTATGCAGTTTCGGGCTTCCTTGGCTCATTTCATTGCTTTCGGGCTCCTTTGTCCCATTTTATTCTTTTGGGCATCCTCGGCCTGTTTCATCACTTTCGGGCTCCTTTGTCCCATTTGGGCTCCTTTGTCCCATTTTACTCTTTTGGGCATCCTTGGCCCGTTTCATCACTTTCGGGCTCCTTTGTCCCATTTGGGCTCCTTTGTCCCATTTTACTCTTTTGGGCATCCTCGGCCCGTTTCATCACTTTTGGGCTCCTTTGTCCCATTTGGGCTCCTTTGTCCCATTTTACTCTTTTGGGCATCCTCGGCCCGTTTCATCACTTTTGGGCTCCTTTGTCCCATTTGGGCTCCTTTGTCCCGTTTCAATTCTTTACTCCCATGGGCTTTTACTAATTTCATTGGGCTTCCCCGGCCCAACTACTGTATACTCATCCTTGGGGCTCATAGGCTTGCCATCAACCCCTACTCTCTTTGCTTACATTACTTTTGAGCCTGCCACGGCTCATTCTTACTTTTACACGTCATACACTGCCCATGGGATTGTTATTCTCTCTTTCCTGGCTCCTTTAAGCCCGTTTGCTCCTTCAAGGCCCATTTGTTTATTTCATGGACCTATGATCCATTATTCCTGCCGCTTGGGCTTAATGGTTTTTTTCTCACTTTACTAACTCTTTTCTTCCCATATGGTTTTCATTCAAAGGGATTGTTGATGATGATGATGTGTGCATCCTTCTCTTCGTCATTTCTTTGCTTGTTTCTTGGTTTGCTTCTTGGAAATTCCTTGTGATCTTGAACTTTTACAATGGTACTCATTTCTTCATGTCTGCCGCAATTTGTATACTTATTTCTTCACGTTTCTGCAGCAGTACGTACTCATTTCTTTGCTTTTGTAGGGATAAATACTCATTTTTCTGCTTCCGCAGAATATGTAGACACTTTCTGCCGCAATGCACTTATTTCTCTGTGTTAATGCACTTCTTACTCTGCTTCTGCTAGAGCATCATCTATACTGTAGGAAGTGAAGGTTGTAGCAGATTCTGCGGCAGAAGAATTAGGCTTGACTGCTTACATATTCCTTAGCATCATCTCTTCATCTCTTCATCCTTTCTTGTTGGGTTCTTCTTCATTATGATGTTTTACATTTTCTCATCTCTGCAGAATGCTCAAAATTGGCTCTTTGGATTCTTTAACTCTTCTTTCTGCTAGAGCATCATCTATACTGTAGGAAGTGAAGGTTGTAGCAGATTCTGCGGCAGAAGAATTAGGCTTGACTGCTTACATATTCCTTAGCATCATCTCTTCATCTCTTCATCCTTTCTTGTTGGGTTCTTCTTCATTATGATGTTTTACATTTTCTCATCTCTGCAGAATGCTCAAAATTGGCTCTTTGGATTCTTTAACTCTTCTTTCTGCCAACTTCGCGAACAACACTTTTGCAGACCAAGGATCCTTCTTACATTTTTCTTTTCTTTTAGCCACTTAAGATTGCTTCACTTCGGGCTTGATTCATTCTCTAAAAATAGAGAAAGTGTTGTCTTCTACTCCCTTCGTATCTAAGCCGACAACTGAAAAGAGTTTCATCAAAACAACTCTGCCACTTCACTTTCTTCAAGTAGAGTTCTTTCACAAGAGGAAAAGCTTCCTCTAAGTGTGTAAATCAAAGGGTGACTTCACTGCCTCTTCTTGTGCCTTCTTCTTCTCTGCATCTTCATTTCTTTTGCTTTCCAGGATCAGCCCGAGCCCCTTTCCATCAATCGTCCTACAGCCGAGGAGCTGCCTGCCTCCATGGGCACACCCGTGGCAGATTCTTTTGATGGGGCTGGTGAAGCTTCTCAGATGTCCATTATTTCTGTTGCTACACATGGGATTCCTGCCGAGACTCCTAGCCCTCCTACCGGACCGGTACCCAGAGAGGGTACTCATACTGAGGGGGTTAGCGAGGCCACTCCCTTTTCAGCCGAGATGCCCATTTCTCCACAGGGATTTGCTCCTCCTGCCATGACTCAGACCGAGGCTGTTTCACCCGTTGCTCCTCTCGTCCTCTCTACCATTGATCCTTTTCCGACTGTCTCAGGCCGCGAAGGATGGTTCTTCCTTAGTAATCACTCCTTCTTCCATTCCCAGCTCGGCCATTCGCGGACCCGATGTTGATCTGTCTTCCAAGGAGTCCGAGGATGCTCCCGAAGATACTGATGGTGAGCCCGTCCTGCCGAGGAGGATTTCTGAGTCCGAGGAGGAAGAGGATGCTCCCGAAGATATTGATAGTGAGCCCGTCCTGCCGAGAAGGATTTCTGAATCCGAGGAGGAAGAGGATGCTCCACCCGAGGCTAGATTCATGGGTATGTCCCCACTCCCCTCTTTTTCTTTTGTTGGGTTTGCTTTTCTTTCTTTATTCACGGGGCCCACTCTTCTCTTTTTTTTTTTTTTCATTTGCATGTCTATTTTCTTATGTACAGAGACTTTTGAAGGGCTAGGCATTGCGGCCAGCGTAGGGACGCCTGTGGTAGTTAATCCTGCCGCGCCCTCAGCACCCATTCCTGCCGTATTTTCTGCACCAGCTTCTGCCATATTTACAGCGTCAGTTTCTGCCATTCCTTCTGTGCCTGCTTCAGTTCTTCCCTCAGAAGTGACTGAGTCTGCCACTCATTTTAAGGTGCCTACAAGTGGTGCCGCTATAGATATATTTTTTCCAAGGGGAAATGAGGATGCTTTTACGAGAAATCTTCACTTTTCTAAACACTTTCTTTGTCATTCTGCCACAGCCGCTGTTGGTGAGGATATCACTGCCTCTTTGGTGAAAAATGCATAGATGTTGTGAACTAAATCTCTTAACTTTGTTGTAGTCTTCCGCAGATCCTATTTCTCCAAATTCTTCTTTCTCATGTTGCTAAGCTTGGCTGTGTCTCTCCAATTCTTGTGGTCTGCCATTGAATGCGTTGCTCGAGAGATGTTTGGACTTCATCATTGATTTCCACCTTTTGTTCCTTTTCATATGTTTCTATCGTATCTTTCTTCATGGCAGGCCAGTAGTAACCTATTTGCAGCAGGCATCTACAAAGCTTTTTTTTTTTTCTTCCTCTGGTGCTCCCCACACTCTCCTGAGTGTATTTCTTTTATAATTTCCCTTGCTTCTTCAGGCCCGAACATCTTAAAAGGTTCTCATCATACCCTTTCTTGAAAAGGACTTCGCTATGCAAAAAGTAGCGTGTTGCCAACCTCTCAAGATTGTATCTTTCGCTGTGTTTTTGCGGCAGGATGCCTTCTGTCAGGTACTGCGTGAATGGGCTTCTCCAGTCTCCGCTGACGAACACAGTGTAACTTTCTTCTCTGTCTGCCACAAGCTGGTAGGTCCCACACTGGGTTTGGACTTGCTCTGCGTCTTTACCCATACTTGGCTAATAAAATTCTGCCTTCTGGAGTCTGCGGTAAAGGCTGACTTCCCCGCAGGATTCGTAAGTCTTGTCATATACTTCTTTTAACTTTCTTTGGGCTTCCGCCTGCCGCACGCACCTGGACAATACACCACCCGGCATCCTGCGGTATAATTCTTCTCTCACCAGGACGTAGTCTTTCAATACTTTAGTTTTGCGTCATTTCCTTTCTTCATCAAAGCTTTTTTATGGGGATCTACAAATCTCCTTCACACTGTTCCTCCTGGAACCCTTTTTTCAACATCTCAATAGTAGGCTCTTTCCTCTTGCTGACTTCTATCCCGGTGCTATCCCCTTCGAAAATTATTTGTGAGCCTAATGCGGCCAACGCATCCGCAAACTGTTTTTCGTTCCTTGGAGCATGTTCTATTTCAAGAGTTGAAAACTTTTCTTCCATCTTCTAGGCCATTAATGCACCAATGGCTGGCTAGGTAGAGTATCAATGGCCTTTTGCGGATTGGGGCTTGCACAGTAGGAAGGTTCATCGTGATCTGTTGTAGCCTTTTGAAGGCTGCCTGCTGTATTTCTTTCCTCAAAGCTTTGCCCCTTCTATCCCAGCGTGGAATAACTTGGCAGGCAGTGTGGAATGCCCTGGCAGGCTATGTGGAACGTCGTGGCAGGCAGAGTGGAACGCCTCGGCAGGCAGAGTGGAACGCCCCGGCAGGCTGTGTGGAATGCCCTGGCAGGCTGGGCTACTAGCTTAGCCTCACGGTCCACATTCAATGTATGCACTATTAGCCCAAGATCCCATCCTGGCATTTTCACTGTAATCCCATGCAAAGACATCTTTGAATTTTTTCAGCAATAGTATCAGTTATGATTTCTCCTTTTCTGAAAGTCTTGAGCTAATTGAGATGGGTCTTAGTTCCTGTGGGTCCAACCCCAGGTTGAATTTCCTCCAATTTTTCTTCTGCCACAACCTATATATCCTTTTCTGCCACAACTTCTTTGTTTTTCCCTTCATTACTCTCCTCCTCCAAGCTTTCTTGAACCACGCAACACACCAAGCTTTTGTAGAAGATACATGATGTTGCTACTGCATATTGATACTCTAAGCACTTTGCGGCAAGCTTTCTAAATTTACTGCAGAATGGGCCTTAGCCCCCTAGCATGTGAGACAACTGGATGAGTCTTTGGCTTTTTGAAGAAGACTTCCCAAATTTTGTTGCAGAATGGGACAACCCCCAATATACGAGAATAAGCCCTTAGCTTTCAGCAGGAGGCTTCCCTTGTTTGCCGAGAATAAGCTTTAGCCCCCAGCACGTGAGACAACTGGATGAGCTTGATATCACTTTCTCTTGGTGTTGATGCTCCGTCATGTGGTTCATGCATTCTTCAGTAAAGAAAAAATTAGATGCCATGGATCTACAAGTTGCCATATTGTAGAAATTCTTCGTTGTTAGAAAATTTGGGAAAAAGTTACTTCCCAAGCATGCTTTGACCTCATTCCACTGCAAGCACAATTGCTTCCCATGTATTTTCTGCTACATATGATTGTGGCTATAGCTCTTCCGCAGGTTCTTTCTAAAGACTTGTGAGCATGGCTCCTTTGCGGGTTTGATTGAGTGTAGCCCCCATTATGGGCTTTTGCCAAGAACTCACAACCATGGTTCCTTTGCTAGCCTTTTGCTACCAAGACCCATATTTCATGGGTTCCTTCTTTGCTTGCTTTGAGTATGGGCATATTTAGATGGAGCTTGCTACGTCTCTTGCTTCATGGTTGGCTAGTAATAGCCAAAAGTCAGCGGCTTCTAATATAGAATTTCCCATGACGTGCCAACATCTTCCTGGGACATCATGCTTCTTTATTCTTGTGGCAGAATGCCCTTGCAGCAGAACACCTTCAATAAAAACCACGTAATAGATTTCTGCGGTAATAAGACAAGCAACTCTATTTACGGCAGGATGTGAGTCAGCAATTGTTTCTGCTATTTCCCTTTTGTACACAAGCCAAAAGAAAGAGTTTTGAGTTTGTCACTATTGCAGAGTTCTTCTAGGATGAGACATAGGCATCAATGAGCTTCATGACTTGAAGAGTGATGGTGGAGTTGCATAGTTCGTAGGACAAGTAATCTGCTACATTCTTTCTTAGAAACATCATAAAGATAATGTTTTTAATGCCACTCTAGGCATAAATCCTCCGAGGTGCTTCACAGAAAACTTCTCAACTCTTTAAGGTTGTTGAATCGGTTTGCTAGACCCAATGATGGACAAAGAGCAGCTTGTAGATTTGGGCTTCTTTATGGAGAGTACGCAATTACTGAGTGGTTGGCTTCATCCCAAGGTCTGGATTTAATTTGGACACTTCACCACCATATCACATGCCTTCAATGTATGCTTTGGTTGAAAGCGGATGTTTCGATATCGCCTAATCGATTACTTCTCCCTCCTCCCTTCATTGATACTGATATATTTGCTGATGTAGTAGCAAAAAATGGATTCGGCAAAAGTGAATATGAAAGGCTTTGTATGCACCTCTCTTACTTTGAGAACAAATCTCAAATTTGTTGTGCTGAATTTTGTGGTAGGATATTCTGTAAAAGGGACTGCTGGAATACAAAATTCTGTTGCAAAATATTCTGCCGTGAACAGTCTGCCGCGAACAGTCTGCCGCAAACAGTCTGCCGTGAACAGTCTGCCGAAGAACATTCTGGAATTCAGCAGATTCTGCTGTAAATAGCCTGCCGAAGGGTCTGTACTTTCTGCCACGAAATTTCTGCGGAGGGACATTTTACACTTTTGGAAAAGTTTGCTAAGAGATACTTTGCAGAGGAAATAGTGATTTGCAATAGTATAGTAATGATGAAAGTTTTCCTTTGGCTGCTATAGCTTCATTTTTTTTTTTTTTTTTTGTTTCTAGCTTTTGGTTCTTGAAGAGGGAGTAGAGATAGAATCACTATCATGAGAAAATGATCAAGACCTCGTGAGGGAATGAAGGGATTTTTCTCCTCTTAGTGCTGAACTCAAAGGTGGAAATGTAGAGAGTTTTAGAAAGCTTCTAGTGTTTCCTTGAAAGAGATGAGAGCAAAAGGTGATAAGTAGCTTAGAAAGCTTTTAGGAGAGTTGCATGTTTGAATGAGTGGCTTGCCACATGTCCCACATGCATCACAAGGAGAACAAGTGGCATTTAAAGGATAGGGCCAAGTATTGTGAAAGCCTTCTATTGTAGAGTTCTCAATATTTCTGCTCTGTTTTAACATTGTTGTGCAGAGTTCAGCTATGGTACTGTCCTACGGTAACGCTGCTACTGTCCTGCGGTAATGCTGCTACTGTCCTGCGGTAACGCTACTACGTTCTGCCATAGAATTCTGCTATGGTGCTGTCCTGCGGTAACGTTGCTGTATTCTGCCGCAGGATTCTGCTATGGGACTGTCCTGCGGTAACGTTGCTGTATTCTGCCGCAGGATTCTGCTATGGGACTGCTATGACATTTTGGATACTTCCCTGAGAGTATGGCTTGGAAGATTTAAGAACATTTGCATGTCTTCCTTTGGTAAGGACTTGGAAAACATGTTTGCGAGGGAGAAATATCTCATTCTCCCCATCTTGATCTCAACTCCCCAGCGGAGTCGCCATTTTAAATGTGGGGGCCTTTTTTGTGTGTTGGGCTGGGCTGCCTGCCGCGGTAGTAGGCCCGAGTATTCTGAGTAAGGGAGTCGAGACCGGTCCAACTGGAACTCAACTTGGGCCGGCTTGTGCGCAAACGTTGAGTCCAAGTCCAAGGGAAGTCGCTGCAAAATGGGCTTATCCTTTGTTCCTGCCGCAGGAACTTTTCTCCGGTTTCTGCCGCAGGATTGACTTTTCTGCTATGCAACAAGTCTGTCCGCCGTGCTTTAAAGCTTCTGCTATGCAGTGAAGCTGCTTGCCGTGCTTTAAAACTTCCTGCCGTGTATTAAAGCTTCCTGCCTGCCGTGCTTTAAGGCTTCCTGCCGTAAAGCCTGGTGCAATAGAGTTGTCTGCCATGCTTTAAAGCTGTCTGCCGCGCTTTAAAGCTGTCTGCCGTAAAGCTTCCTACCGTAAAGCCTTTTGCTGTGCAACAAAACTTCCTGCCGTGCATTAAAGCTTCTGCCTGCCGTGCTTTAAGGCTTCCTGCCGTGCAGTGAAGCTGCCTGCCGTGCTTTAAAACTTCCTGCCGTGCAGTAAAGCTTCTGCCTGCCGTGCTTTAAGGCTTCCTGCCGTGCAGTGAAGCTGCCTGCCGTGCTTTAAAACTTCCTGCCGTGCATTAAAACTTCCTGCCGTGCAGTGAAGTTGCCTGCCGTGCTTTAAAACTTCCTGCCGTGCATTAGAGCTTCCTGCCTGCCGTGCTTTAAGGCTTCCTGCCGTGCAGTGAAGCTGCCTGCCGTGCTTTAAAGCTGCCTGCCGTGCAGTAAAGCCTTCGGCAATGTGAATGACTACCATTTTTACTGCAGAAACACATTTCTACTTCCTGCGCATAAACAAATCTAAAAAACCCAAAGAAAATACCCATCAAACAAGTGTTAGTTTAAATGGGTTAGCATATTCTCAAATATATACATACATATATGAGTATATATACTTATACATATTCACATATACATATATAAAATATATTTTTCCAGAAACAGGGTATATGTATATATATACTTACGGCAGGATAATGGTTAGTTTGTATCAAAAGCAAAATACGTAATAACAAATAGAGAAGAAAGCTTCGGTAGGAAATGATTAGCTTGTATAATAATTAACACGGTAAATATAATGAAAATGTGCTACGGCAGGATAGCTAATACAGCAAGTAAAACACCACGGCAGGTCAACTGCCGCGGCAGACGTGAAAACGTGCTACGGCAGGATGACTAAATACGGCAAATATAAGTTATAAAATCAAGTATATTTGCAATCAAAATTAAGTATTAAATCTGCCCATAAGATAAGTAAACCAAGAAGGAACCCAAACTCCAACTTCAACAACCTTATCATGGGCTCTTGCCGTAAAAGTTGTTGATTTTGGAGAATAGGCCTAAATGGCTACTAGCTATTACTTTTGGAGATTTCAAAGAGTAGGTTTGCTAAGAGGGAGGGAAAAGAAGGTCTATTGATGCATGCCCCTATTCCTGCCGCGTTTTCTCTCTTATTTTTCTTTCTTTCTTTCTTTCTTTTTCTCCCCTCTGGGTGTTTTTCTTCTTCCCCTGTTTTTCACTCATTCCCCTGTTTTTCTCTACCTCGGTCCTTTCTTCCTTTCCCCTTTTCGGGTCCCCCTCTTTTGTGCCGTGGTTACCTCCCTTTTATAGTGAGCTAATTCAATGGATTTCTCCCTTTTACCCCTAGGGCTTCACCAACTGTTTTTGGTTTGTTGTGGGCATCCTTTCAAGATTACACACTCACCCATTGGTTGCCCCGACCACTGCCATCTGCTCAAAACATGTTTGTTGCACGACAAAATTCCATTTTGTTTGTTCCTCCCGTATACCTTTACCTCACTACCTAGCTCTATGGCATGCATCAGTGGTCCCAACCATTTATTACTTCTTTTGGGTAAGATATCATCCCAGCAGGATATGATCCCAAAAGAGGTTATGGCAGGAAACCAAATATAGACCCCCTTTTCCCCCCACCACCAAACCACGCCCTCTGAATCTCTTTGACCGTGGGCCCACCTCCCTTGTATTGGCTGGGTACAGGTTGGTGGTGCCCCGGCCCTTCTGTTCTTGCTCCATTGTCTTTTGTTTTTGTCTCCCACGCCATTCCTGCCGCAGCAAATTAGCTCTGTTTCGTCTGCTGCGTGTTTTTGTCTTGTTTCTTCATGCGTTTCCTGCTGCATTTGTCATTTCCTTTAGTTTGACTCTTCTTGTTCTTTGGTCTTCTTTGTGGGCCTTTGGGCCTTGCTCTTCATTGGGCTTTCTTCCTCATAAGCCTTTGGGTACAAATTTGTGAAAATGGGCATCAACACACAGCATGCAGAAACACACAGGGAAGGAAGGTTATATGGCCATAAAGCTGGACATGAGCAAAGCATACGATAGAGTGGAATGGTCCTACCTGCAATCAGTCATGGAAAAAATGGGGTTCACAGAGCACTGGATCAATCTCATGATGTTATGTGTCAAAACTGTGACCTACTCGATATTGGTGAATGGCGAACCCAAGGGCATGATCACACCATCTAGGGGCATAAGACAGGGAGACCCTCTCTCTCCTTTCCTTTTCTTATTATGTACTGAAGGTCTTAATGGGTTAATTAATAAAGCTGCTCACCAAGGAAATATTAAGGGTTATTCTCTTTGTAGAAATAGCCCATGTCTAACCCACCTTGTGTTTGCTGATGATAGCTTGCTGTTTTGCAGGGCCACCATTGAGGAGTGCCAACGAGTTTTGGACATCCTGGACGTGTATGGAAGATGCTCAGGTCAACAGATTAATCGAAGCAAGACGACAATCTTCTTCAGTAAATCTACCACTAATGATACCAGAAATCAAATAAAGTTGGCATTGGGAGTTCCAGAAATTATTCAGTATGAAAGATACTTGGGGTTACCCTCATTGGTAGGCAGAAACAAAAGAGCAAGCTTCAATTACATAAAGGATCAAGTTTGGAAGAAATTGCAGGGTTGAAAGGAGAAACTCCTTTCACAAGCTGGAAGGGAGATTCTAATCAAAGCAGTTGTTACCAACCTACACCATGAGTTGTTTCAAACTCCCAATAGAGCTTTGTTCAGAAATTGAGAGCTTAATAAGAAGATTCTGGTGGGGTTAGAAAGGTGAACGAAGAAAAGTCCATTGGGTGAAATGGGATACACTTTGTCTTCCTAAAAAAGAAGGTGGAATGGGATTCAAGGACTTGGCCAATTTCAACGATGCTCTCTTGGCTAAGCAAGCTTGGAGATTACTTCATAATAAGGACTCCCTATTCTACAGAGTCTTTAAAATGAAGTTCTTTCCAAATTGTAGTTTATGGGAGGCCCAAGATTCCAGCTCTGGATCACACGCATGGCATAGTATCCTTAAAGGAAGAGATTTCCTCATAAAGCGTGCCAGATGGAGGGTGGGGTGTGGAAAGGATTTTAGTATTTGGAATGATGCATGGCTACCATCACAGGAACATCCACGGGTCTTATCAAATATTGTACCAGGTTTTGAAGACAGTAGAGTTGTTGATCTTATCAATCCAAGTACAAGAACATGGGATGCAAACTTAGTGCATGGGTTGCTGTCACCTGAAGAAGCCGCACTGGTTCTTAGCATTCCATTGAGCCGCACCCCTGTAGAGGACAAAATCACATGGCCTTTTACTCCCTCAGGTAACTACACAGTAAACTCGAGTTCAAAGTTTTTAGCTAAATTATTTTCTTTGGGTGCTCCTGCAGGTAACACATAGCAGCAAAATGAGGTATGGAAGTTGATTTGGGGGCTTAACGTCCCGAATAAAGTGCGGAATTTCATGTGGCGGGCATGCAAAGAAGCCATACCAGCTAAGCACAATCTGTTAAGGAGGAAGATCCTAACCGAAGACAAATGCGAAGAGTGTGGAGTGGAGTCCGAAACAACAGCCCATGCTCTATGGGAATGCACCACGCTGGATGAGATTTGGCAAAACATTCCAGGCTTTGAAGATCGAAGACAGCTTGATGCTTCACATATCAGAGACTTGATCAACCTGATTCACGAGAAAAGAAAGGACGTGGATCTCATGGCTATGGTAATGTGGACGATATGGCATCGGCGAAACCAGCTGCGTGTACATTCAAACGTTCTTCCCAAAGCACAAATCGTCCAACAAGCTTCGCAGGCTCTTGTTTCTTTCCAACAGTCCCAGCACACCCTCACAAGTCACGCAGCAGCCACACGTTCTCAGCACAGTGCCCAATGGCGTCCTCCTCCAGCAAATTGTCTCAAACTAAACTTTGATGGGGCCATTTTTCCAGAGTTAGGCAAGGCTGGTTTGGGGCTGGTAGTCCACGACAGCCATGGAAATGCCATTGCCTCATTATCTGAACAAGCACCGTTACCATTTGCACCAGTTATTGTGGAAGCCATGGCTGCTGCAAGAGCGATGATCTTTGCACAGGAAATTGGTATCACCGAGTTTATGCTTGAAGGAGATTCGGAAGTAGTGATAAACACCCTCCGAAACACAGAAGCTTCCCTATCAACATTTGGCCATCTTCTAGAGTCCGCAAAATCCACTTTAGTTACCAGCAAGTGTATTGCCTTCTCACATATCCATAGAAGTGGTAATAGAGTAGCCCACAACCTAGTTAAACATACTAGATATGTTAGAGGTTTGTCGGTGTGGGTGGAGGATATTCCATCACACCTTTATGATGTACTCTTTGCTGATCTCGGCTAATTTATTTTCAATAAAATAGTAGTCTTCTTTCTTAAAAAAAAAGAGAAGAAAAAACTTGTAATTGACAGTTAAAATTTCAAAATAAGCAGCAATGTTAATTTTATTTAAAGAAATTATAGCTAAATTTTGTCCTTAATAAAGACAAATCTCTCTTTCTTTCTTTTTTTGGTTTGATAGCAATTAATAACAAACCTCATAAGTCATAACAAGATATTCTTAAATATTTAATAAAAAAAATCTCTTGGTCCCCGAATAAATAATGGAACAATTATATATTTTTAATATTTGTTGTCCTTTTTTTTTCACTCGTGTCTCAATATCTCCCATCCATATAATAATATTTTAAATCCTTATTTTGTACTCACAATCACAGACACAGTACGTGGAAATCACTTCTTCTTCTTGGGAAATTCAGCCCTCTCTCTCTCTCATACACAAAAAAAAAAACACACACACACACACTCTCTCTCTCCTTGCTCTCATCAAGCAAAAAAAGACACCGACAACAACAACAATGGCATCTTCCACCGCCAAGGTTTCGTTCCGCATAGTAATGGTAATCCTCTTACTCCTCGTCCTCTTCTACGTCGGCCGCCCTCTCTACTGGAAAATCTCCGCCACCGTCCACGACATCCGCCACAACAAACAGACCGTCAAACAAGGTACTCCTCTCTCTCTCTCTCTCTCTCTCTCTCTCTTCTTAAACCAAAAAACGCCACCGTTTTTGTCCCGCATTTTCGTCCTAACAAATACGCTTCGTTTTGTGGGGGTTTCTACTTTCTATTCTTGGTCCAGGTCTGTCCCAGATCGTTCTCGAAGCTCAGAAATCTGTCGGGTGGTACCACGACGAGTCCGACTCGGGTCTCCGTGAAGACCGTGTCGCCACGACGCGTCGTTTTCTCAGTAAGCTTTTCTGAAAGAAAAAATATATATTTATATTCTAAATGCTTCATTTTTGAGGTTATTACTATTTATGTTGGGGAAATTAATCAGAATTGAATAGTGGGTTTTGTGTTACAATGGTAGATCTGGTTGTTTTGGTGGGTAATAATGGGACAGTGTTTATGATTTGGGCACCAAGAACAAAAAGAATGTTGATTTAGGCTTAGTTGTTATTATTTTTTTTTTTTTTGGAAGCATTGTAATGTTTTGATAAGGAGAGAGGGTGTAATGGTAGAATTGTAACGTTATTATATGTAGAATGGATGGATCTATTGAAATTAAGAATGTGGTATGAAAAAAAAGTTTATGAATTTTGGAAATTGCTTGGTGGGTCTCGGATTTTTCGAAATTTCACTGTGATCTCTATATTATATTAATTGTTTTACTTGTGTTCGGGTCACTATGATATATTAAAATTAAGAATGTGGTGTGATAAAGTTGATGAATTTTGGAATTGCTTGGCTGGTCTTGATTTGTCAAAATTTCACTGTGATCGGTATGTTATGTTAGTTGTTTTACTTGCATTCAGGTCAATTATCTTTAGGATTCTTTTATGTCACAAAAGAAGAAAAGAAAAGTAGAGGGAGATAATTGAACATATAAGAGCACCAGATTTTGACCCAGAAATTATGAGGTTAGGGTGTTATCACTTTGTTTTGTTTTGATGGGAAAAGTGGAAGTTATGAAACTCAGTTATTGAATTTGTTGGACCTGTTCCACTTGCTCTGTTATCATGGCCTCGAAGAATTTTTATATTGATTAAGCTCATTTCACAGCTAAAAAAATTGCTCAATATAGGGTCAGGTATTAATAGATTGGTGGGTCTAGAGGAATCCTTTAACAAGTGACTAGGGTAGGTTCTGTATGGAAGCCATTAATTGCAATTGGTTGTGTCATTATTGTTATCCCCAATACAACTGGAATAGTTTCCATGCATTGGGTTGAATCTGGGGACCGGGAGAATTTTTTGGGTAGATGGTCTACTCGCTACTCTAAAATGCAAATATGGCATTATAACTTTGAAAACTTATGGAAATGATCTACTCACTACTCTAAAATGCAAATATAACTCTGAAAAGTTTGTTGAGAATTAAAATATCAACATTTCTGTATGGTACAGTTCAGCAGTTGTTATAACGGCATGATGAGCACAGTCCTTTCCTCTTTTAAGCTAGGATACATAGACACTTCATCTAGGGTGCCGTACCTATGTCCTATCAATGTCGTACCGGTGTCGTACCTGCTGTTTCAAGTATAATTTTTTTAAAATGGTACTTGTTTTGTACAAGTCTTTTACATGAATTTTTTTGTTGAAGAGGTTAGAGGGGTTAAAACCTCACAGAACAAAGTTTGATTCTGTTTTCAAAATGGTCAAGGGGTTCAAATCTTAAGTGCCACCAAAAAACGATGTTGTTGGTGTCCCCCCCCCCCCCCCCCCCAACCCAAAAAAAAAACCTTTCCTCTCTCTTAATGGCTAGATTTGTCATGGTCACAAACATGGATAGAATGATTATTTTGAAAAAAGAATCAAATTTGGGGAATCAAAATGAAAATTCTCATCACTTAAGTGATCAAATTAAAAACAATTCCAAAATTTAAGGGTAAAAAGTGTAATTTAGTCTTTTAAATATTATCAATGGTTTTTTGTTTTCATCATTGACCATATCCTTGTTAGATGAAAAGATTGTTTTCAATTATGCTCCTGTCAATAAAAAATTTTACTTTTATTTTAGTTGTAGAGAAGACAGATCTAGCTCAATAGAGCACACCTATCAAAGAGGAACACATTCTGTGTTGTACGGTTAAATTGCATCACATTTACTTGGTGAAATAATTCCTGGTATATATGTCAAGTATGTTTTTGAGTAGTTTGGTTGGGTGGAAAAGTTAGATGATAAAATGGTTGGAGAAAAAAAGGAAGAGAGCTTGATATTTTCTCTTGTTTAGTAGAGTAGAGAAGTGGGAGAGAAAGAGGGATGGTTATTTTCTATCAAGCTCCATTATGTTTAATCTTTCAAAATGGGAAGGCTTGGGAGAAAAAATGTCTTACATAGGTGATTTGACAATCTTATCCCAATAATTACAATTATCATTCATGTGGTATGCTCTTAAAAGTTCAAACACAGTGGTACTATGTAGTTTTGTTTGTGATACTTAAATCTCTTGTGCTTAACTCTGTAAAAAATTCTCTTAACTTCAACGGAATATGGTGAGGTGGCAAGTAAAAAGACCATTTTACTTGTTTCTCTCACATAAGCCTTCTCTCCTCTCTTTTGCCTCACGTACTCTCTCTCCCCTCTTTCTCTTATCCTTCTCTCTCATTCCTTGTTAGATTTTCCCTTTTCTTTTTCTTTTCAGCCAAGCTCTCACCCATACCTTCCCTGATTTGAATGGATTGGCATGGATGGGTCAATGGTGTTGTGAGTTTGGCCATTTGTGTGAAATGGTGATATGCGTGCACGATGGGTCTCAGTGGTGTGCATGTTGAGTTGAGTTTGGTGATTTAAGGTGTTATTATGGGGTTGTCGTGAATCGCTGTTTGCTGTGAGGGTGAGTATTCGGGAGTGTTGTGCAGTGGTTGGTGATATTGATAATTTGGCGTTGGCGAATTTGGGATTGCAATCCTTCCTTCCATCAATGCGATTCAATTGCTCTAGGACTTGATGGACCCTAAGAATGTGGAAGATGATGACAAGCTCACTAGGGTTCTGGGCAATGCACTGGTGGAGAACAACGTGCTGGGATGGTTGGTTCAGAATCTGGAGCAGTTGAACATTTCAATCTGAATAAGATGGCAAATGACTAACTGGGTTCTTAGTAGAAGAGGGAGAAAAGAGATGAGAACGAAAGATCTCACTGAGTGCAACATTTCATGAATTATGTTGACAATTACGGCTTCTCTCTTCTTTTTTTAGCACAAGGGAGTATCACAAACGAAAACTTAGGCCATAGGGTACTTCCATGTTTTCAGATTCGACTTCACATAGGTTGTAACTTGTAAGTGGTTTTCAAACTTGAACAAAACTTTAAATTGGACTGAAAAAAGTCTATATTGGCTGCCCACTTTACTGGACAACGGGTTGGTTTTACTGTTATTGTTGGGCTAAAAGTTCGCAAAGAATTCATTTTCCAATATGAGTCATTGCTGGGCAGTAATTATTGTACTTTGTATACTTAAGAAAAAATTTAATAGATGCTTTAAGGGAATTGGTTTAAGAAAAATTCAAAATTTTCTTAAATGGTTTACTAATAATTATTCTAAGGATATTCGTTACATTGCCCAATAATCAAATAAGAAAATTACGAAATAAAGAGCGTAACAATCATTTCTTAATTCTTAGTGAAACATGGGTTCAGCTTCAAGCCTGAGGCCTGAGAGTGTCTTATCAGTTTTTTTCTACGAGAAAACATAAAGGGCTTTGGACTGGGCCCAGTCGCTTGCAAAGTTTATCGGGAGTATGGCTTGGGCTTGAACTTTGGTTGGTTTATAATGCCCATTGAAGAATCAACTTTAGCCCTAATCATTATAATTTTGCTAAATTATTCTGCCCATTCCAGTTTATACCTGGAAGTCACTGGGTTTTGTTTCAACATTTAAATTTTGTCAAAATGTGAAAGTAAGGCCCGCCCAACAATGAGTTGAAGGAAAATATAATCATGCTCCCTTATTGTAATTTGAAACAATGGATAATATCTGTAATTTTATAATAATTTCATGTTTATGGCCACTTTCTCTCTTCTTTTCTTTCTAATTTGTTGAAAAAAAAACCACAATACAATGTATGACTTTGAAATCTATGTAGTGTGTAATTGTCATCTCAAGATTCTCAACATGTGTAGGTGGAGAATTTATATCTTGTTTCTATATAACAAGTTTTTCACAACACGTGGTACCTACAATTTAGGGTCTATTTGAGATCTGCTTATTTTATTAAAATTAAAATTTTTTTGCTGAAAGTACTGTAGATAAAGGTAAAAGTTAATTTAAATAGTACAGTAGGACTCATGAATAGTACCAAAAAGTGCAGTGGGACCTATGAATAGTAGCAAGAATAAGCTAAATAGTAAAATAAACTGGCTTTTTAATTTGGAGCCAAATACACATTTACTGTATACACCAGATATGTGATATCTTTTTCCATGTAAGTGACGTCTAAAGAAAAATTATTTGACTGTTGAGTTAATACCACATTTTCAATTCAAATATTTTGTTTTGCTGATTTAAAGTTCTATTCCATGTGTATCATTGTCATCATCATCATGCTATTTAGATTTGAATGCTCAACAATAATGTGCTACCGACTGTCCGAGGGATGTCTTTTCATACCTAACCATGGAGCTTGTGTGAGAGGAGCCTGAGATTGACAACAATAAATTAAATTGTCACATTTTTTTTGGCCATCATTCTCTCAATTTCTGATCTTATTCTAATTTATAAATGTCAAAGTCAGAAGCGAAATTATAGACCCTCAGACAATAGTCATTTACATCAATGGGCCCTATGGGTCACTTAATTTGAACTAACATCTTCTCTCCTATTCATTGAAACTTTGAATAGGCATAGTCGCATAACTATCTTAATAGACCCTTGGGCCCTGAGAGTGCCACAACAGCCACTAGAATTAAGGGACCCCCCCTTATCGGAATAGGAATATTCTCCATTTGACACCTTGAATAAACATAATTGTCCTAATGAAACTGTACCATTGCTCTGTTCTGTTTGTTGTCTGGAGCATGTGGAACAAAGGGTAGAAAGTCCATCATCTTTGTATGTTGCTTGGTACCTCATCTGCCTTGAAAATGAACTTTAGCATTCAATTCAAAGATTAGGGGAGAAAAAAGCACAAATTGCCTGTCTTGTACATTTCTCTGAATAAGATAGAAAACGTGACAGCAAATTAGACGTAAGAAAAAGAAAAAGAAGAAGATAATTTTAGCGATGGGTTGAAGAAAGATAACTCCAAACTAATTTGCATCTAAATTTTTTCGAAGACAAATCACGATGCAGCCTTGTGAATGAAAACCCATTTAGTAAAGACTAAAAATTAAGAAAGGGAATTCAAATTTTTGAATATATGTGGTAGTGAAGGATAGCCATTAAAATTGTTAAAAAAAAAATTAAAAAAAGAAGAAGAAGAAGAAGAAAAGAGAGAGAGAGAGAGAGAGAGGACAAAATCATGACGTGGCCTTGTGAATGAAATTTTTTTTTTTATTAAGACTACAAAAACTGAGCTAGGTAAATTCAAAATATTGACTATATGTGGTATTAGAAAATAAACATTAAAATTGCAATAAAGAAAAGAGAGAAAAAAAGGACAAAATCATGATGGAGCCTTGTCAATGAAACCTCTTCTCCTTCTTCTTCTTCTTCCCATTTTCATTTTTGGGGGCTAATACAATGAAACCTATTTAGTAATTGGTTGATTGTTTTAATAAAAATAGATTGCCCGAGAGAGAGAGAGAGAGAGAGAGAGAGAGAGAGAGACCTAGGACAATACAAATTTAATTATATAATTCTTATAAATTGATACTTTACTAATCATAATAAAATAATTCAAATATTTATTAATTACTACTATATCAATTTTTAAATATTTTATTTTATAATAAATTTGTGGTAATTTAAACATTTTATATATGTTAGGGTAAATTATAAATTACACTCTTAAAGTTTGGGGGTGTTTGGATTTTACACCTTGAAGTTTTAGAATTTGGGTTTTACCCCTTGAAGTTTGGGGTATTTGAATTTTACACCCTAACGTTTTAGAATTTGGATTATACCCCTTAAATTTTAGGAGTGTTTAGATTTTACTCCCTAAAATTTGGGGTTGTTTGGTTTTTACACCCCAAATTCTGAAACTTTAGGGTGTAAAATCTAAACATCCCCAAACTTTAAGGGATAAAATACAAATTCTGAAATGTCAAGAGTGTAAAATCCAAACCCTCCCCCCCCCCCCCCCAAAAAAAACTTTAGGAGGTAAATTTCAAATTCTGAAATTTCAGGGTATAAAATTCAAACACCTTCAAACTTTAGGGATGTAATTTGCAATTTACCTGTATTTTAACACACAACATTAGCATGACCAGTGACCACATACACCCTTGTTCATAGTCTAGCTTGTATGGCACTTGGAAAGTTTGGGGTTATTTGGATTTTACACCCCAAATTCTGAAACTTTAAGGTGTAAAATCAAAACATCCCCAAATTTTAGGAGATAAAATACAAATTCTGAAACATCAAGAGTGGAAAATCCAAACCTCCCCACCCCCCCACCCCCCTACAAACTTTAGTAGGTAAATTTCAAATTTTGAAACTTTAGAGTGTAAAATTCAAACACCCTCAAACTTTAGGAGTGTAATTTGTAATTTACTTGTATTTTAACACATAGCATTAGCATGGCCAATGACCACACGCACCCTTGTTCATGGGTCTGTTTGGGTTGGGTTGTGCCTAACCTGGAACTGACCCGCTCACATTGGGTGGGAGGTTAAACAACCCGTTGCCGATCACCGACAACCTCGGGTCGAGTCAAATCAGGCTCTGGTGGACAACGGTTGGGTTCGTTGAAGTCGGAGTTAGTTTCAACCTACAGATCTTCGCTGAATCTTCGCCAAAAATCGCTAAATCTTCGTCGGACCTCGCCAAATCTTCGCTGGATTTTCGTCGGATTTGTTGATTTTTCTTTGGATCTGTGCGATAACCACGGGATTGAAGCAAGAAAGACCACCTCAAGCCCAGATTTGAACGAGAACTTCCATCTGATTGCCGGATCTTCACCGTATCTTCACTAGATCTTCGCCAGATCTGTTGATTTTTCTTCAGATCTGTGTGACAACCATGGGATCGAAGCAAAAAACACCACCTTAAGCTCAAATTTGAGTGAAAACTTCCATCTCATCACCAGATCTAACTAAAAACTACCAAATCTTCACCGGATCTAGGTAGATCTGGTCTTCTTTCACGGGTTTCGTCGGTCGGATCGGGTTCATCGGGTTTTGGAGAAGAAAACCCGCCATCCGACCCACCTATATCGGTTTTTCATGGCGAAGACCCACTGCCGACTGTCACCGGCATCGGGTCAGCCGGTTTGGGCGGATGGGTTAGTTTTCGGTTTCTGGTGGACAGTCCTAGTCTGGCTTGTACGGTACTTGGAAAATCATTTGCAAGACTAATCTAAAGTGGAATCTTCTAATTCGCACTTTATCAAAAACTACAACATTAGATTTAACATTCAGGTCTCCCCGTGAAATTGAAATCATCATTGCTTAGCATCATAGCCAGCATCTTCTTCAGTGACCAATTTTTTCCACGTTTCAATGAGAGAGATGCATTCTTTTATCAATGGATTGGTCAAATTCTTATTTTACCTTTTTTTTCTGTTCTGAAAAAAAAGATCTTTGATTATTATATTGGTGTAGTCTTAATCTTGCAATTAGATAAATCCAACCAATTAGGGCTACTTTTGGGGGCCTTCTTGGCCTAAACATGTTAATAAAGTGGTTTTTTAACTATAACCTGCTTCTATTAGCATAAAATAAATTAAAAATATCGTTGAATATTGTGGGATTGGTCCAAAGAGCATGGTATCCATACCACCAAATCACCCAAGTGAAAGGATATTAAAAAGATACACTTCATACTAAGTGTACGTTTTGTGAACAATTTATTTAACTTTTTACTGAAAATTTGCTAAAATATACTTATATTTTGAAAAAGTAAAAAAAATTGAGGTTTTAAAAAGTTATACATAAAAGCTAAAAAGCAAAAGACTGGCTTATAATCCAAGGCTAAACGGACACTAAATATTAGCTTTTGAATTAGTTATTTTCTCTAACTCCCATGTCTCTATGTTTAGTGTCATATATTTTGTTTTGTTCATAGCGGGTCTCAAATCCGGAAAAAGGAGAAGGGTTGCAGTAGGTTGACAGCCAACTTAAAATTTAGTCACTCTTTTACAAATGAATCCAAAAATGATATTCGTTAGACTGTTTTCTACTATAAATATGATCAATCTTAATTAATATGTCAGAGGATCCATAACTAACCCCAAAATCTTGGAATTAAAACTTTGTTTATTGTTGTCATTGTTGGATATATATATATGTGTGTGTGTGTGTATTTTTTTTTTTTTTCCATTTCAACTTATTAATTTATGTGTTCAAATATGTAGAGTTGTTTAAACTTTAAATTATTTTTTAGATACAATTACATGTTTACCAACTTTCAGCCAAAAAAAGAATCAGATAAACTTTTTCTGCAAAAACTAATCTAAAAGCATAAAATCATGGTAAGGGAAGAACAATAGCCTAAATACAATGTTGTTTAGACTTTAAAATATGGGTTTGTGAGGGCTCCTTTTAACTTGAAGAACTCCGCATGCTCTTGAAAAGAAAACATAAAAGGAGCTAAGCCCTAAGGTCAGTAGTGAACACAATTTATGATCCCTATCTACTGGTTAGGCAATCAAAACAGTGCTATTAGTAGAAGCCTAGGGGTTTTTCTTCTACGTTTATTGAAAGGAAGGTCATTTTAGATACAGACACAAAATATTGGTTTCTTTTCTCTTTAATTAATATATATAATGACCATTATTGCTAGGGACCAATGACCCTTGCCTTGTTTTGTAGTGGTGATATAGGGACCTAATTCTCATGATTCCTTTCATTGAATTGAAAATTAGGAATGGTGACCTAACTAATATTTTAGGTTTCTTCTTAATTAGAATCACTAATCTTGTATGGACTTCTTAGAATCACTAGTCTCTAACACAAGATATAACTCAATTATTAGCTCAAACTAAATCCAATAAATTAAGAATCAAGATGCATATAGCAAAAGAATTATCGAATCAAAGAATTATTATTTTTCTTCTTTTTTTTCTCATTTTCCTCTTAACAAGAGATTATATATAACATCAAGATTTTGATTTTTGACACAACTTCATCTCTATGGGAGAGTACTAAATGATTACTTTAATTCAATAATACAGAACTATACTAGTCATATCATCTCTCTCTCGCTCTGGTTCTTTTCTCTTCTAAAAAATGCAAAGCTATGGGCTCCCTTGGTTTGATACAACATTGTGTCGCGTCACATGTGTGTGTTTTTTTTAATTAATAATTTGATAGTTTAATACAAAGTTATGGACTCCACTCCTTTATATATGATTCTCATGTCACATCTTATATATATATATATATATATATATATGATATATGAAGTTGTCCACTAAGTTGGCCGTAAGACTAAGCCTAGCTAGCTTACTCCCTTTTAATTAGATTTATGTACGGCCTCAAGAGTTGAAAGGCTGTTTCCTTCAAGAAATTTTTATTATGGAGGGCAACTTATTGTGTTCTTTTGTTTTTGTTGGGTCTATCTCTTAACAAGACAAATAATTAATAAAACTACTTAAAAAAAAAAAATTAGGTAGTTCATCCATGCGAGAGGATATATTATGTTTCGAGTCTTGTGAGAGAATTTGGTGTATATACTTGAAATATAATATCCTTTTGCATACCATACATCAAGTTTCTTGAAGACAATAGATCCACTTTAAGATCATTCATGTGGGGGGACGAAGACTTGAGACAATTGATAGAGGGGGTGAGGGCATTTCTAAGGAGGTAGACCTTGGGGAATATTGGCGGGGTGTCCTCAAAAACTACTTCCCTAATTCTTATAGAGGTTGAACAACCACAGTTGGCCAAGGCACCGAGGATGCCCACCTAACCTCGGAAAGTTGAGGGGCAGAGTTAAAAGGGGCACGGCGCAACCCGAAAGTGGAAAATGGTAACTTGGCATTGAACAAGGAAGAGAAGAAAAAGGAAGGACAAAGCAGTCATCCCCTCCACATTAAATGCACTGCAACCACTTAGTTGGCCGCATTAATGAGGAAATAACCATGAACAGTACCCATACAGCTCACATTTTAGTGTAAGACCTTCTAGCAAGGTCTTGATGGGATAAGTATCAGGGAGATCTAATCCTAACCCTAAAAATGTAGAGTCCAGATGCTTTCTAGCTAATTATATAAAGCCAAGAAGCACCTGGATCTAGGGAGGATTTTTTGGGGGAGAGAAAAAGAGAGAACAAAGAAGAAGTATCCAATTGTAACCTATTCTTTGGACCAAACCTGAGGATGGTCACTTTTAGCCATTTCAGGGCTTTTTCTAATTAAATATTTTTACTATACGCCTAAGATTGATCAGACTATCAGTTTTTGTCATTAAATGGGCACTTAAAGGTTGACCTTACACTCCACCTCTAAAAATGAATTGTATGAGCAAACAGTAATACAATTATAACCTGCTTAATTTCTTCGTTTTTACTTTTTGCCCGCCACAATTCACATATTTTTTCTATTTTAACTAATCATTTTTTTTCTATTTTAAAACACTCACATTTGATTATTTATTTGATTAAAATATTATTTATTCATTATTTTTTTTATTATTCCCCCAATCATTTACACAACACTCAACAAATAAAGACAAGAGTAGATCGGTCTTTTAAATTTGGAAGCAAATTTGGATTTTGTCTGATGGGTACAGAAGCTTATGCGGGTGTTTTTTTAAAGATTTATTAAGCAAATTTTAGAGGCTTATGTTTTTTATTTTAAATAATCTCCGAAAGGGCTTATGCTTCTTCAAGTAATTCTATTGTTTATACGTTAGTTAGGAGAGCTAGGTATTCTTTTTTTTTTTTTTGCTTGCTTGGATGGAGACGGGCCCTCCAAATGTTTTTAAATTCCTTGTATCTGATGTTGCCTTTTCCGAATAAATAAGGCTACCTCATGCATTTTCTCCACCAAAAAAAAGAAAAAAAGAAAAAAGCTCAACTAATGTGAATGCCTGAAGAAGGGAAAGGATCTTTACTTGTTTTAGAAAATAATTTCATTGAAATAACACTTGTACTTTGTGAGGATTTTTTTTAGTTTTATTTTTTTATGAGAGGGGATATTTTGAAGCTTGAACAATGATTAAAATGATGACTTGATGGCTCATCATTGTGATTGAGATGACCGACCAATCAGAGCCGTACATTATCATGAAAATGATAATTTTAATTTTATTATAATAAAAAACGTGATCCAGTGTGATTAGTATTTTATTATCAGATATGGGTCGTTTGGTAATGTTATTCTAATAATGTTTTTTTGATACATATTCTAATAATGTTATTTATATTTAAGTGTGTGAAAATATATGTAATATTTAAACACCAAAAATTGTTGTTCAAAACACTCTACCAAACAGCCCCCTAACTTACTGCTTCTGGTAGTTGCGTTGAACATTTTGACAATGGTAGTTGTGTTGAACTTGAACTTGCTTGTAGCTGATGGTACAATGGTGTTTGGTATGTAGGAAAAAAAAAAAAAAACAGTGTGTGACTGTGTGTGTCCAAACACTAGCAAAGAAAGGTAAGCTTTGACCAGAATAAACAATTTGCACTCATGGCAGAAAGGAAAGCACCTTTTGGTGCACAACATGGATTAGAAAATTGATTTCTTAAATAAAGCTTCTTCTAAATCCATTCCTGATTTGCCTTTAATCACACTTTTAAAACATTCTACTTGTCCAATACGTTTAAGCATGCACTTTTTTTTTATCCTCCACTATTGAAAAGACTCAAAAGAGTAGTAAACGTGGGGCTCCAATTGTATCAAACTTCAATAATCAGTGCTCATTCAATGGCTGGGAAATAGGATCTTAGCATGTTGGGCCACACCTTTAAGAGATAATAATTGATTGATTGGGGTGTTAATTACTTGAAGAAAAAAAAATAGTTTAACCTCGCTCACTACATTGTCCCATATAACACAGCTGGTTTCATTGGTTGGGTTAAGAATAAGCTAAGTTGCTTCTAATTCCTATCAGCTGAGTTGCTTATGACACGGATTACATTAATTGTTACATCAGTTTTTAGAGTTTGACTTTTTTT
Organism: Quercus aquifolioides; assembly: GCA_019022515.1. Lineage (NCBI taxonomy): Eukaryota > Viridiplantae > Streptophyta > Magnoliopsida > Fagales > Fagaceae > Quercus > Quercus aquifolioides. Next base: position 6,622,123 of record CM032334.1, on the reverse strand, counting down.
AGTACTTTTATGTATCAAAGGAAATATGATATTGACTCGTATTAGTTCCGTATCTCATCATATACATAAAATGAAAATATCACCTATATCTTCTATTGACTTTCGTCCATGACAAATAATATTATTTCTCCGTTGATGAAGAATTTCGATTTCTGAAAAATATCAAGATCATCCAAATAGGAAAGAATGAAAGCATCACCCATATCCTATACTTTCGTCTAGTATTTTTATGCATTAAATGAGACATGACTATCCATATACATGCACTTGTTTACCAGAGGAAAGCCTTACCTATCCCCAATAAATTTTTTATTAAAATAATATCCGGAGCTCCCCTCTTTCTCTCACATCGACATGTTTCTTATGAGACGTAGATTTTTTTTTTAGAAGCATTTGACCAAGGGGTTCATCAATATATTAATTTAGTATTATATATGTGGGTGTTGATTTTCCTTGCAGTTGAGGTGCTGTTATATAATTAAACAGCAACTATCGAAGCTGTCAAAGCAATTTAAAAATCAATTGGGAGTTGTGATGAACAACATCCAATTAAGATTGAGCAAGATAAACTAAGCTCATTTTATTTATAAATTATGCTAACGAGTGCTCTTATGTGAGTGTTCATTAATATATTAATTTAGTATTATATATGTGGGTGTTGATTTTCCTTGCAGTTGAGGTGCTGTTATATAATTAAACAGCAATTACCGAAGCTGTCAAAGCAATTTAAAAATCACTTGGGAGTTGTGATGAACAATATCCAATTAAGATTGAGCAAGATAAACTAGGCTCATTTTATTTATGAGTCATGCTAACGAATGCTCTTAGGACATTCGTTAATAATCAATTTTAAGAAAGTTTGATACCACTTTTATAGAAAATGAAAAAACTGTCAAAATATTAATTACTTTTTTTTTTTATTTCCCATAAAAATTTTCTTTAAATGGATTATTAATCGATACTCTAAGAGCACTCGTTAGCATTTTTATTTATTTATTTGCAAGTCACTTGCACGTGCTTTACCCAAAAAAAAAAGTCACTTGCACGTGCATGCTGACAATTTTATCTTTTTGCATAGACAGCTGTGAATTGTGATTAATAAATAAGTAATCTACTAATTGTTATTAGGACGAGGAGCCAAAAATTGACTAAAAATAATGTCAAAATAATTGATTACTATTCCACGTGATAAAAAAAAAAATTCTTATTAAGCTTAATCTTCAAAATTCTTCAAGTTTGAAATTACAGGCATGTTCTAAAACGCTGTGCATTCTACTAATTATACAAAAATATGCAACATTCTCACTCTTATAGCAAGTTCTAATAAGTGGTTGAACTACGGCTAAGGGTCAAGGACCATGGCCCCGAAAATTTTTTTAAAAAAATTATAATATATATATATATATATATAATTATTAAATATTTTTAAAGATGTAGTTTGCAAAAATAGGAGCTGGTTCCCCCCAATAAAAATTCCTCTTTTTAACCTTGGTTCTAGTGATCCGATTAGTTGCCCTAAAAAAAATTATGTTAATTAGTTTTTTATTTTTTAGATCTTATTTAGTTTACTTCTTCATATATAGTTTTATTATTAAAAATAATAAATTTAACCAAAAATAAGTTAATTTTTAACTTTTTATCACTAGCATAAAAATTATATCTTTTGTCATGTATTGAGCAAATAAGTTACCCAAAAACTAAGTCATTTTAATATACTTTTTTTCCCCTTTTTAAATGGGAACGTATTTTTCTTTTTCCTTTTTTTTTTTTTGGTGGGATTAAATGGGAACATGTTAATCAACTTGTCACTACTAATTAATTCTTATTATGGATTTTGTACTATATGATATAAGATTATATGTTAAACTTGGCAACAACATGTTATAGTCCACGTCCCCACAATGCCAACCGCCAAAACTAGAAAAAATTAAAGCTTATTTGTTGTATTTGATTTGATTACAATTAAAGGACAAGGACAATCCAGGTGTGAAGAACATGTTCAGCCATAGAAAGAAGCACATACATGCATACACACACGTTGGTTAAAGCACAGAGACCCAAAAAACAAAGTACTGAAAAAGATAGAACGAATGAAATGAGAAAATAGGAGGAAGAGTTAGATAGACCGGGACAAAAAAAGCTCCACAACCTTTTTATATATCTTTATATTGAGTTTGAATTTTAAAAATTTAATTATTAGATTTCTTGTTCTTATTTTATTTTTCATATATGTAAAATTTCAAGAAGATAACAAATTAATTGCTATCTCATCAAACAAATGTTAAAATTTCAAATTTTTATAATCTAAAATTGTGTATAAAAAATAAGTTTATTAATTAAATAGTAAATAATATTTAATTTAAACGAAATTTGATATACATGTTAAGAACATAAGGAACATGAAATTCAACGGTTAAATTTTCAAAATTGACAAAATATATATAAATATATGAGAAGTTTGAAAAGTTTTTCTTCAAAATAGTTTGAAGAGAAACTTTGTTTGCTAGACAGAATCCAGAGTCTTTTGGTTGAATATTACAAAAAATGGAAAATAAGGAGAGAAGTAAATTTCAATAATAGCGTTGTTGAAATTCTAAGAAAAAGTATGAGAGAGGAGAGAGAAATGATATGATGGGGGAGAGAGAGAAAATTGAATTTCAGTGATGTAGTTAACGAAATTCCAGCCCAGAAAGTAGAGAAGTGTATGAAATAGAGGGAGTGCCCAAGAGAAAAATAGGAATTGTGGTAATGGAGTTGCCAAAATTATAAAGGAGAGGAGAGAAAAAAAAAAAGTACCACTTTTACAACATTTTCATAAAAAATTATAGGTAGTTAGTTATTACTAGTTATAATTTGAATTTACCATTAAAATTACTTTTTTACTCCATCAATAACAATCTGTAATAACCTACTACTTAAAATTTATTGTGAAAATATTGTGAACACAATATTTCTAAAAAAAAGAATTAAAGCAATGAAGCTGCCGAAATGGTAGGGGAGAGAGAAAAAAAAATTATGGACCCCAATACATAGAAACTAGAGCACAATATATATATGGGTCCAATTAGTGTGTGCCCTTAAAGTACACATTAACATTCTATTTTAAAAATTTTTTTATAAAAAATTAAAAAAACTATTAAAACAATTAATTATTTTTTAATTTTTTTATAAAAAATTTTCTAAAATAATTTACTAACATATAATTTAAAAACAAACGTTTTAAATCCCCGTATATATACACCCCAATCCATACTCCTAATGATTAGCCTACGAAAAAAAAAAAAAAAATCTGAACTTGCAGTGAATGAACACGTGATCACTGCAGGTTCATAATATTTTTTATTTTATTTTTTTCGTAGGGCAGTGATAGGGGTCTGGATTGGAGTGTATGTTATTATGTATATATTTATTGTGGAATGGGGATTATCAAAAAAAAAAATATATATTATTGTGGAATGGGATGCCATAATTTTTTCTCTCCTCTACAGTTTAGGCAACTCTATTGCATTTTTTTTTTCTTTATAATTTCAACAGTTTCATTGCCACAATTCTTATTTTTCTAAAAATTTCAGTAATTTCATCACCGAAATTCATTTTCTCTCATTTTTGTCACATCATTTCTTCCTCTTCTCTCATAATAAGTTTGAGTAAATATTACAAATAAACTTCATTTTTTTATATTATATAAAGCCAAAAGACTCGAACTGACAAGAATAGTTCTTTTACAATTTCGATTGGGTCCCAAAACAAAGGGAATCTTTTCAAATCTAAACTTACACAGTACGTTGTGTCATTAATATACAGCGGGTTAAAGGTCACTTTCCTTTGGATTTTGATTCTTAATTGTTCCACTAGATAGGTTAATTTTGTTTGTCTTCATCTTTGTCGGTGTTTTGGCCTTTCTTATTTGTTTCCACTAGTCGGAGACGTGTAACAATTAAATATTTCTGAGAATGTACACAATTTTTAGCAAAAGAAACAAGTTTGATAATCCGAAAAATTAATAGCAAAGAGTCTATCTTAAATCAAAGTTTAAGAATAATGGGACTGAAATTGCTTATTCAACTTGGGAACAACTTATTTAGAGGAATGATACATACATCGAATGCATGATATGCCTTCTCAGTAATGTGAGACTCAAGAATAATATGCTAAGTATTTAAAAAACACACATCAACCTATGGTTTTCAGACCCGGACCGTTCAAAAGACCGTTAAAGGGAGATGTTCAAGGTTTTAAAAGTTCAACTGAGGTTTGACCAAGGTCGAACCGTGATGACGTCATAATTAATTAATTAATTAAATAAAATAAATATAAAGATATTAAATTTGTAAATATTAGCAAATTTGACTAAAATATTTTTAAAAATTGAAACAAACTTTCAAATAAAAGATTATTACTTATTCTTATTATGCCTAAATGATATAAATTAATGAATTACCTATAATGTTTTAAAAAAATCCAAATAAGAGTATAGATGATGAGATTTAAAAATAAAAATAAAAAGAAAGAGAAAAAAGAGAGTAAAAACTCTCTTTTACTAGTACAATGGGGGTAATTGACGTTCATCAAAAAAACCATGGGGTATTTAACTTTATGCATTCTTCAAAACTCATTTTCAATTTTAATCTCATTATTATATTCTAACTCCAGCCTACGCACCCACCCACGTCATTTCAGATTTATCTCTTCACACTATTAGTCTCCTTTTGTGATGCTTTACTTCACAGTTTCCCAACACCAACTCTTACTCCCATTTCCATCTTCCTCCTCATGTCTACGACTCATCTCATCTTCTTTTTTTTTTTTTTTTAAATCTCACCATACCATCGGTGCTTCTTATATTTTTTTACTTCATTTTCGAATCTTCTTCATTATTTTCTCTTTTTATTTTTTTTTTCTCACTTCAGATCCATGCTAGAATTTTAGATCGGAAAGCAAATTTCTTCACAGACATACGGTTGAACCGGCTTACGGTTTGAACATTTTTTTCAGGTTAGACCTCGGTTCAAGCAATTCTCTCATATTGTTTATATGCCCAGTTCTTGTATATAAAAAACCGTTTTCATGAACGGTTCACGGTTAATTCGGTTTGACCGTACGGTTCGGTCCAGGTTTAAAAACTATTTTGAAAGTCAAAAGAGAAAGGAGTCCAACTACAACAGGTAGAAAGGAGTTGGTAAACAGATAGAAAAAACCATTAAGCCCAAGCGGCAGAAATAATGGGTCACAGGTGTATAAAATAAACAAATGGGCCTTGAGGAAGCAAACGGGCTCAAAGGAGCTCGGAAAGAGAGAAATAGCAAACCCATGGGCGGTATATGATGTAGAAAAGTGAGAATGAGCTATGGCAAGCCCGAAGTAATGCAAGTAAAGAAAGTAAGGGAGTTGGTAAACAGATATAAAAAACCATTAAGCCCAAGCAGCAGGAATAATGGGTCACAGGTGTATAAAATAAACAAATGGGTCTTGAGGAAGCAAACAGGCTCAAAGGAGCTCGGAAAGAGAGAAATAGCAAATCCATGGGCAGTATATGATGTAGAAAAGTGAGAATGAGCCATGGCAGGCCCGAAGTAATGCAAGTAAAGAAAATAAGGGGTTGATGACAAGCGCATGAACCCCAAGGATGAGGACAAGGTAATTGGGCCAGGGAAACCCAATGAAGTTAGTAAAAACCCATGGGAACACAAAGTTAGGAAAAGGGCCAAGGAAGCCCAAGAAAAGAAAATGGGCCAAGGATGCCCAAGATAAAACAAAAAGGACACAGAAGCCCGCAAGTAAAAAACCAATGGTCATGCTAAGCCACTAGGGAAAGAATAAACGGTAGGCCCGAAGAGATCCAGCAGGATTGAGTCATTACAGCAGGAATGACAGAGTGATATGGTAGGAAGTGATGACAGTCAAGAAGTAGGCTGAAAGAAAGGTAAAGCCCAATATCAAATAAAGCCTAATCCCTAAGAGGAGCGGGAAATCAGAAAGCAGTTCACATAAAAGGTCAAGAACGGATGGCAAACTGTGCAGGCAAGCCTCCAAACCATGGCGTATGCATAAGCGGCAGGCAGATTTTGGACACATATGGAAGGAAGGCACGTGCAAGGTCTAGACATCACCAGCCTGTACCCAGCCAATATGGGACATGGTGAGGTCATGGGTCAGAGGTAAGAGGGCATGATTTGGCGGTAGGGAGAGGGAAAAACCTATTCTAGGGTTTCTGCTCAAGCTTTTTTGGGGGATACATCCTGTTGGGATGACATACCATCCAAAAGAAGCAAGACTGAGTTAGAACCACTAGGTGCATGCCATGAGGGATAGGGAAAGAGAACATGCACTCCGTCGCAAGAAAGGGTGCCACGGCAGACTAACAAACAAAATAGTTTTCTTTGTCTGGTAATAGGGGGTGGCATACAGACGGATCAGTGGTGGTCGGCAGGTACACCCAGACCAGACAAATGTGGTTATGGGCTAAAATAGTAAAATCTGGTCACGACAGGCACTATAAAAGGACACCCTTGCCGTGCCCAAAAAAAAAAAAAAACAACACACAATCACGGTGACAAGCACCTCTAAGGAAGACTACGAAATAGAAAACAAGTGTGGAGGAAAAAAAGGAAAGATAAAAAGGAAAACTAAAAAAAAGGAAAAAAAGAAAAAACAGAGAGTTAGATCGGCAGACATGCACCAATAGGTTGATTCCTTCTCTCCCTCTCAAAATCCTGCTCTCTGCCAAAAGCAAAAAGGTTCATTTGGGCACTAATCATTCAAGTCTGTTTCCCTCAAAGTGATTAATTTTCACAGTAGGATTTCTCTGGGAGATTAATTACGTTGAGAAGAAGCGTTCTTCCTTCTCTGGTTTTGGTCCTGCGGATCAAATTTAATCTAATTTCTTTCTTCTTTTGATTAACCCATCTAATACTCACTTATTCTCCTTGCTTTCTTTGTAAAAGTTATTGTTGTTATTATGATTATCCTTCTTAATTAGGGGTTATTTACTCACTTTAATTAAGGAGCCGAAATACTTCCTTTTTCTTTTTGTTTTATTATTATCATGTCTGTCTTCCATAACTCATCTAAAACAGCTTTGCCTGCCGTAAGCACGCTCCTGGTAAATGAGGCATAGTTTGTGCACCAGCCAGACCAAATTGAGTTGCAGTTGGACTGGTCTCAACTCCCTTACTCAGAACACTTGGGCCTAGTACCGCAGGAGGTAGCTCAGCCCAATCTAACAAAAAGACCCATTACAAAAACCATGCACCTTCTTATTTTCAAAAAACACACATCAGGCACATGCCCATCATATGATTTTTTTTCTAAAAAAGATTTATGTTATAAAAGACAGTAAAAGGCAATATTTGAAAAAAAAAAATTTTGAAGTCAATAGATAAAAGTGATGTTAGGGAAACAAAATTTGTTATAATTTTTTTTTTTTTAACGCTTTTGAGGTGGTAAGTTATGATTGCCATAATATTACTTTACATGATCCATTATTGATACTATTTTGGGAAAGTAAAAAAAAAAAAAAAAAAAACCTTTAGTCTTATGATTGTGATAAAATAAGCCTCGTACATTCAAATGCATCACTTCAAACCTCACATTTTCATTATTGTGCCAAATATTTAGAGTGCGTTTGGTATGCAGTAATAGCTCTTGTAATTGAATAGTTATATATGTGTAATAGCAATTCAGTCATTTGGTTGTGTGGGGCCAGAAAGAGTCGGGCAACCCCGACCCACTCCGAACCAGACCCAAAGGCCCACGCCGAGGATGCGTCCAAGGTCCGAGGACGAAAGTGTAAAGCCCAGTTGCCTAGGAAACAGTGCCGAGGATGATAACTTCCTCGGACGTCCGAGATCAGAAAGTGGACAAGCAGCACACCATCAAGGGGAGTCTCCCTGAGCATCCAAGGAGCAAATAGCACGTACCAAGCGCCAACAAGGGAAGCATGGTGGAGGAGCAAGTCCCAGATGAACTGTCACCTCCACATTAAATGCCCTCAACTAACGCCTTGGCCGCATTAATGAGGATAGGACTCCTGAACAGTGCTGTCTTGGGCGCTGCAACCCACAGGAGGAATGGGAATGCGGCTGATGGGACAGGTTCTCAAGTGGTGGCCTAGCTAACCAACAAATGTAGGGCTAGGATCAACTGAGAGAGATGTATATAATGTAAGGAGTCCCTCTTGAAAGGGAGGACGGACGGAGAAACCAGAATTAGGAAGTACTGTAGCGACCTGTATTCTCTCAAACCTTGTAACCATTCTTCAAATAAATAATAAGAACTCCAAGCTCTGAAAGGCTAGTCCGAGGAACATTATTGTGCATCCCAATCCACGCTTAAGTTATCATATCCACAAGCATCCATGCATGGTCGTTGCATTCCTCACTAGGGCCTAGTTCTTGAACCTATTCTCTATAAATTCATTGCAGGGTTAGCTGGGCTTGGGTCCACTCTCTTAGTAAGAGAAGTGCCCAAAACCGGTCCCTACAAGTTGCATCTTTATTACATTGATTAGTTATTACATTGGAATAACTATTATTTAAATTGAAGAATAATTATTCCTCTTTAAAATGGATGTAATAGATATTCCTTGGTGCATATAATAAGTTTTAAAATTAATATATTTCCAAAAATATAAAGTTCCTTAGAGCATTCACATCAGGAAATTCTACTCTATCCTATTTTACCATCTCAAAAAGCCACTTTATTAATTATACAATATCATTTTACAATACATCCAACATTCCAACTTTTATTTTCCTATTCTATTCATTAAAATAATATATCTACATAAGAAAATAATATATCTCAAAACCCAAATAAAAACAAAAACCCAAATCACCACTTGCTACCACCACCACCATGAACAACCATTAACCCATCAACCCATCACCGATCCCAAACCCATCAACCCATTAACAACCATAGCACTGATCCAAACCCATCAACCCAACAAACCCATCAGCATCAATCAAAAAAACCCAGCCACCACCAAGCAAACCCACCACAACACCGGCTAGCAACCACCAAGAAAAACCCACAAAAAAACCACCACCGATCTTGTTGTTGTTGATCTAGAAATCCATCAACCATGGTAGCAAAGCCACCATGCCAACAGACAGAGAAGAGGGAGATGGAGAGAAAATAGAGAAGAGAGAGGATGAGTAAAAAGAGTGAGAGAAGTGAGTCAGATCGAATAAAATATTATTTTTGGTTTTAGAATTATGCTATAGTGCAATTCTAAAGGTAAAATTGCACTATAGTAGTATTGCAAATTTTTTTGCAATACTTACTTTTTAGCAGTCCAGATGTGGGAGGTTTTTTGGGCTTTTATGCTAAAATTTGCCAAGATATGGCATATGAAAGTTCGAGTAGATGCTCTTATACATCATCTTTTAGAGCATCTATACTTGTGGAGTCATAAATTTAGCTATTTGGCACTACAAAAAAAATACTTTTTCTATTTTACTTTTTTACTTTACAAAACACCTAATATCAGTGGTTTTATTTTAGTTTTCAACGCAATAAAATAATACAAACAACACAATAAAATAATATATCCACTACAATAAACAATTCATTTATTTATTATTTTTTTCTCTATTCTTCATTGTCTATAAGCACTCACGACGGCACCACCACCACCACAAATACAAACACAAACCCAGCAACCCCACGACATGACCCAAACCCAAACCCACAACACAAACCCAGCAATCCCAAATCAGTCAAAAACCACACAAACCCCATGGCATGACCCACCCACCACACCCACGGTTGACCATGAAGTCGATGACCACCATACCCACACCTACACCCACACCCATGGCATGACCCACCACACCCACATCCGCACGGGAAAAGAAGAGACCCTCACACAGCAGAGAACAATTTGAGAGGAAAGAGAGAAAAAATTTGAGAAGAAAAAGAAAAAATTTTGAGAAGAAGAAAGAAGAGGAAAAATGAGATTGTGAAGAAAGATTGAGAGACACAGAGGGGTGGAGAACGAAGAAATTTTTTTAAACCTTTGAGCTACATAGCTGTGCACTGTAACTGAGAAGTCAAAATTTTTAGCTTTGGCTTCACCAATGCAGCCTCAATCTTGTAGTTGGTGGTGCTAAAAATAGCAATATGACTTTTTAGAACCACCAATAATAATACTCTTACAAGCTTTTCATATGTAACAACAAAACTTATGGACAATAATAGTTATTCTATTACAATGTCTTCTACTCTCAATAATAAAGATTACTATTTCTAATATAATCTATATTCAGTGTACCAAACATATCCTTAGAAATTATAAAACTCTAGAGACCATATTTGGGGGTTTAAAGTACTATGATTAAAAGTAAGTATAAAGTTTAATTAGTTACAAAGATTAAATAATAGTTTTTTTTTCTTTTTTTCTCTTTCTATTTTTATTAGCACCAATGACATTTATATCGTTAGAGTTATTGAAGAACTATTATTGATTTTAATTTTTTAAATTTGGAACAATTTGGAGAAACTGTGGAAATGTCACTTAAATAGAAAGCATACATAATAAACCTATCATAAGATGCTACTAATCCAAAAAGCCATTAACAATAGAAAACCTATATTGAAGATGTTGCCAACTCAATTTTTTTAGAATTTATCCACGTCATATACCATGGATTTGGTGTCAAATCCGACATTAATCTAGGTTAGACAATTAATAATAGTGAATTTACTATTGATCATGGCCATTTCAAATGTGAAAGGATCAAGAAGATGTTCGACCATTAGATCTCAGATTAATTCAATCTAAACAGTGAATTCCATAGTTGGATTTTTTTTTTTTTTTTTTTTTAAATTTTGGTCTGGTACTTTAAGATCAATGAAATCTCACGTAGGGTTTATCAAAAAAATGATATCTCACGTGGGTCCAACACTTGGGAGTGTATATATTTATAAAAGATTTTACAATTTTTTTTTAAAGAGAGTATTAACTATTTCTATGACAGCTTTTTATTATCAGACCAAGAGAAAATTATAAGTTTACATGATTGTATTAACAATGTAAACTTATACACAAAATATGTATAATATTGTACATTTTTTTGCAAATATGTACAACATTATATATATTAATTTTGTGTGTTTACCATGTAAAGAAAAATCCTTAGTTTACCTTGTACAAGCAATGTCAACCTATATGGTAGACACACAAATTATGTACAATAAAGTTGTCATTTTTTTAGGTTTTGCTTATGTTTAAAAATAAAGTTGTCCTTTTTTGTGTTAACTTGTCCTTTTTTTTTTAGGTTTTGCTTACACTCTAAAAATAAAGTTGACTATATTTCATTTCTAAGGATCTACAATGATAAAGTGATTGTGGAGCCTATGGAGGTGTGGCTAAGTTACAGCCTCCTCATAATCAATGAGGCTAGAGTTTTCCCAAAATATATAAAAAAAAAAAAAAAATTTATTTTAGGCTAAAGTTTTCCCAAAATTAAAAAAAAAAAAAAAAAAAAAAAAATTTAGGCAAACTTCTTTTCACTGTATTTGCAATTCTTGTATTTTAAACACTTACAAGTCTTGCCGAAGAGAAAGAGGTATTTGTTTTGGTACGTACAAAGAAATGCCTATATATTCTCTTTCCCATTGTATACGTTAATATTTTCTAATAAAGTCTACTATTGATTCCCCTAAAAAAATGGAATCTACAATATTACAGGTCTACAACACTAATAGATGTCACCCTTTAGCCATAAGCTGCTATAATGGAGTAGGTTTTAATGGTTGAGATTTACAAAATTAGTACATTTCTTTCTTCCCCTTGTTCCAATAACTTTAGAGTCAAAACAAATTTTACAAAATATTTCAAAATTGTCAAGTTGGAAAGTTGTAAATGTTAGTGGGCTATCAGTGGTAAGCCTAGACCAAAATTAATAAAAATTTGTCAACTCAATTACTATGAGTGGGTTCTAGTTAACTCAATTGGTAAAATCTCTTATTATTGAACAAGAGATCTAGAATTCAAATTTTTATCTACACCAAAAACCGATTAAGATTTTAGCCTAATGATAAAAATCAATCATTATGAAGTGGATATCATAAGTTGAATTTCTAAAAAAGTATTATGAAAAATCCTTCCTCCCCCATATTTTTGGTAAAAAAAGATTAAATTTAGATATAAATTAATGCCCCTAGATTTTTACTAAAAACATGTAATACATTTATATAAATGAATATACATCATTTTTGTTTTCTCTAATTACTCTTACTAGCTTGTAACTTCATGCATATGCATGGATACACTTAAAAATATATAATAAGATGCATAATATAATTCCTATATGTATAATTTAAATACTATTAATAGTCATTTTTATATTTTGTTAACTCTTTAAAAAATTTTGTAAGAATATTATTAGGTATAAAATGTAAATTGTCCATATATTTTTTTTAATTATTGTGAAACACTTTTTTTTTTAATAATTAATTTATTCTAGACTCTTTGGTTTTTGTACTTAATAACTCACTTGGATGAATATTTATGATGTGGTCTCACATTTGATTCTAAAATTAAGAAATAAAACTCCTTAAGAATAAATAATTTAGGACACATGGCGCAAAATTGGAACTCTAATTTGAAATTCTAATTTGAGTTTATTTCAGCTTCACCTATTATTGTATATATATATATACATAGATATCATAACTCATTAATTCAAAGTGTATTTAATGTATTTTAAAAAAAAAAAGTTTACAAATTTTTAATGCATTGTTTTTTTTTTCTCCCTCTAATTACTCTTATGCCATAATAGCTCATTGAATCAAAGAATATTTAGGAGGTATCTCATAAATATAGAAGTATTTTTTAAAATTTTTCAGGAGACATCTCATAGATATGTAGGAGATATTTCCTGAATTTTTTTATTTAGAAAATTAGAGATATGTAAATTATTTTTTTCCCTTTTAGAAGAAACAATAAATATGGATTTCATGGTTAGGATCGAGTTAAAAAATCCTTTTTTTTTTTTTTTTTTTTAATTTAGCTTGTTCCCTCAAGAAATTTTCTGGCTTTACCTTTGATAGCACATGTCAATGTTGTGGTAATGGTCATTCTTATTGGCATTTTTTTAGAGTTACCACTAATAATATTTTATTTATTCATTAGAATGGGAGAAACTATAATAATATTTTATTTATTCATTAGAATGGGAGAAACTATATATATATATATATATATATATAAATGTGAGAGTAGTCAAATATTGATGCCCTGGTAATAATTGAAGGTTTTTAGAAGTTCTAAAGGTAATGTTATAATAACTCTACAGAATCTTAACCCATCTCCATTTCTATTTGAAAAGAAAAAAAAAAAAAAAAGCAACAACCAATGAGCATTGGTTTGTTCATCTTTTTGTGCAAAAGATTTAGTACACACTGTGTCCCATGATGCCATTGCCGTGTACTCTTCAAATCAATAAAAAGACAGAAAAGCAAAGAGAAATTATAACTAATTCTATCTCTCTCTCTAAAGTCAAAAGTCCCAGAATCTAGTTCTGGCTTTGAACTTTGAAGACGTAAACTTGCATCGTTTTTTGTCTCCTCTAAAGCTAACCGGCGGTTCTTGCGCTCTGGCATTTGCTTACCATGTTTCATCTTCATCATTTAATTCATTTCACCGATAGTCCTTCCTGTTCCAACAACCTCTGTACTTTTCCACACTTGTCTTAATTATAGTCCTTCCTGTTCCAACAACCTCTGTACTTTTCCACACTTGTCTTAATTCTTTGAACTTTTAGTGTTGGATATTACTTTGTTTTTGTATGTTTTTTTTTTTGTGTTTACACTTTGTTTTGTGTTTTTTTTTTTAATGTTTCAGGACAGAAAGAGCTGTTTTTTTTATGTTTCTGTCGTTTTGGAGGGAAAATAATTCTGGGTTTTGAGTGAAGCCGTGAGAATGTTGCTGCAGAGGAATTTCTTGGTTGTCGTGTTATGGATTATAGGAGTTGTTGGAGCTAATCTGTACACTGCGGATTGTCTCCCACATCGAATTCTTTTGGATACAGATGTTGATACTGATGATTTCTTTGCCCTCTTGTACCTCTTGAAGCAGAACAGATCAGAGTTTGAGGTGGAAGTAAGTTAGTTCATCATGAATCTTTTGTTATTTACAGTACAACATGTTGCTGATATTTTTTTATTCATTTTCTTATGCTGACTTGGTCGACGACTGAGTCGTGTTTGTCAGTTTTCCAAAAAAGTTAGTAACGATTTGCAAGTTCAATTTATTTGCATTTTAATTGGTAGCAAACTGTTGAATTTTCAAGAAATTTTCATGAGTAAATCTTGCCTCAGCAATTGAAGACTCAAAATTTTTGTGTTATATGATGGGTTTGTTAGAAGATGTGGTTCATGCTTCTTTTACTCCTTAATGAATGATGTTCGAGTCTGATAATTTACATAAATGGTTTGATTTGCCATGTTATTGAAGCATATCTAGGATTCAGTGCATGTGAATTTAGGATTTTATTCTCTAGCTAAAGTCAGATCAGATAACTAATAACTAATAAGTTACTATTGGATATAGATACTGTTACTTCCATTATTCATTTTTGTTCCATTCATCATCTACTTACATAATGTACCTTTATCTGCAGTGGTTTTTAATGGTATAATTTACCAACTTATCCACTTCAAGTTTTAAATGCACCAACTACGTTTATTATTACAGAGAGAAATAGTAAATCCTGTATTATATTGCTGCAGGCAGTCACTATCAATGTAAATGCATGGACTGATGCTGGACATGCTGTGAATCAAATTTATGACATTCTTTACATGATGGGCCGTGATGACATTGCTGTTGGAGTTGGGGGTGATGGTGGGATACTAGAAGATGGTACAATACTGCCAAATGTTGGAGGCTATCTTCCTATTATTGAACAGGTGTGAATTTTATGTATAATTCACCAGAAAGATCATATGCGTGTAACTTGACATCCTAAAATACATCTTTTATAAGTCATCTGAAAGTATCCATGTACTATATTGCACGAATGGTTCTAATTCTGAGTTTAAAGGCTCTAATTCTGATTGGTTATCTTAAAATCCATGATGAATCCGCAATGTAATAATTTACTTATTAAGTGTATGGTCTAACTGTGAGTTTAATATATCAGGGGAATACAACTGTAGGATATTGTAGATATAGACAAGCTATTCCTGTTGGTCAAGGAGGGCGATTAGATATTGATTCCAACTTTGGAATCCGAAAAGCTTTCCTCCCGCAGGTACTGATTTGGAGAGTAATTTCAATATTAGATGAAATATTTGTTGCTTGTGCTTGTGTGGATCTGCATCCCTATAAATTATAGCATTTTGATGTACTTTCATAATGACACTCTCCTTGACTCCTCAGTTGACAATGGTCTACAGAAAATAAGGTATCACATTATCAATTGAAATGCTCAAATCATTGACTGATTTTCATAGATGCTGGAACTGATAGGCAGGCTTAGTATTGTCCCAGCAATCTTATTCTAATAATACACTTAAAACATGTTGACTATTCTTTTGCATTTTGTGGATAAGGCTTTTCCTTGGCCGGGGAAGTTTGTCTCAGTTTCCTGCTTTACTTCTTATTATTTATCCTTTTAACTTTACATTTGTAATGCAGAAGTTTCATTGAATGTTCTGTAAATGGTTATTCTCCTTCTGTGCCCTATTAGGATTCAAGACTCTTCTCCAACTATTATTTTGTGCCTTTGCAATCAAGCTGTGTTTTTGGTTATTCTTATTTAGTTGAAACCATTTTATAAATTTACATGTAGAATTCAGCTTGAGTTGGATACCTTGAGCATAAGATACTGAAACTTTATAATTAATGTTTCTGTGTATTCTAGCTTCCTCCTCATTTTTTTAATAGAGTTGTTTTTATCCGCTTAAAAAAAGGTGCATGAGCATAATCAAAAGTTGAAATTTATAGCAAATGTTTTTTATAGATTGACATTGTGATTGATTATGAACAAGTTCAGTCCATGCTCCAAATCCTTGTATTTTGCCAGATCAATTATGATATGGGAGTTGGAAGTGAGCAAACGAAATGGTTTGGGGGAGGAAGGGGCAAGGATATTTCTGCTAAACACAAACGAAAATTCCTAACATAAAGTACCAGTGAAACATGAAAGGAACATTATCGAAAAAAAGTGAAAAAAAAGACTAACAAAAGGAATACTCCCATAAGTAGAAGTTCTGACTTGAAATCATGGTGACCAGAGTGGCAAAATAAGGTCCTGGAATAAGAAAGACACCTAAATAGGTTCCTATTGTGTTTGTCTCATTTTATTAGTAAATTTCAGTATGGTTACTAAACTCATATACTAGGAAATGGCAAGAGTTTTTGCTCTACCGATCTCTTAATTGCCAGGGAAAATCTCTGCCTTTGTAGAATTGATGCTGGATCACAGTTTGTCCATTTATTTAATGTGCTCATTGTACAATAATATTTTCTATTTTAGTTCGAAACATATATATATATATATAAGATTTATTGTATTTTACATAAGGTAAAAGTAAATATTTTTTAGTCCCCGTCATTATTATACAAATCATAATTTGAAGTCTTTTTCCTTGATTTTGGAATGGTTTTTTAGTAGTAGCCAAGGACCCTAAACCATCTGTATGCTTTTTGTTTGCAAATATTGTATCTAAACCTCAATAACTGTTCTGTCAATACACTAGAAAACTAAAGATTTGTTCATTTCTTGATTCTTGATGATCATATCATTTATATATCTGGTTCACATAATTTGTCATGCAAATAGGGGAGAAGGAAGTATACTCCTCTTTGGCAACCAACTGCACAACAAGTGATGATTGACAAAATATCAGCAGGTCCCATAACTGTTTTTCTTATAGGAGCACATACAAATTTTGCTATTTTCCTTATGAATAATCCACATCTAAAGAAAAATGTTGAGCATATCTATGTCATGGGTGGTGGTGTGAGATCAAAGAATCCGACTGGTTGTTGCCCACAAAATGTAAGTTCACCTTGCACGCCTCAGCAATGCGGTGACCATGGTAATATGTTCACAGATTATACTAGTAACCCATATGCAGAGTTCAATATATTTGGAGATCCTTTTGCTGCATACCAGGTAATGCAGTTTGTTCAACTTGCTATTAACCAACCATTTTTTTTTAATTTTAAAAAATGGCATTACATCAACATAGTATAATCCTTTTATTGGTGTATCTCTAGAAGTTAAAGTGCCAGCATTTGACAATGTTTCCTTTTCTTTCAGGTTTTTCATTCTGGTATTCCCATCACCCTTGTTCCTTTGGATGCAACGAACACCATCCCCATCAGTGAGAATTTCTTTAACACATTTGAGAAGAATCTTAATACGTATGAGGCACAATACTGCTACCAGTCACTGAAAATAGCTCGTGATACATGGTTTGATGACCAATTCTATACGGTAATTTCTTAAAGGTGCTTAATGTTGACTTTCAGTCAAATGTATGTTAATATGATCTTACTCTTTTCAAGACCTTTGACTACCAATTATCTGTAATCGTTGCAGAGCTATTTTATGTGGGACTCCTTTTTATCTGGTGTGGCAACTTCAATCATGCGTAACTCACACAACCATAATGGGGAAAATGAATTTGCGGAAATGGAGTATATGAATATAACTGTAGTTACTTCAAACAAACCTTATGGGGTGTATGATGGCTCTAACCCATTCTTTGATGGCCGTGAAGTTCCAAAATTCAATTTAAAGAAGGGTGGAGTACATAGTGGTCATGTTCAGACTAGACTTCGAGATCCTTTTTGCATCGTGAAGAATGGGAAAGGGAAATGCCAGGTAGTAGCTTTAGTTGCTTGCTTAGTCTTGTAACATTCCTTAGACAACCTTTTAGATGTTGCTACCAATTGGCCTCAATTTGTTTCCATCTTACCCTCCAATTCTTTTTTTTTCTTTTCTTCCATAATTCTGCTTTGGTTGGGGGATACATATATACATGTATTGATACATGCATAAGTATGTATAGTATATACCACTTCAATTCAGGCTGAGCTGTAGTGTTCTTCAGTTGTTGAGAATTAATAATATTGCTCAGACTTATATTTTGAATTGTTCAAATGTTCATGAGCTATCGATTGCAACAATTCTATAGGATGGTTATACAGCAGAGGTAACTGGTTCAGAAGCTGTTCAAGTGCTAGTTGCTACAAAAGCAAAGCCTAATCAGAACATTGACAGCCCACTAGACAGAGAATTTTTTATAAGTTTCTTGGATGTAAGTTTATCCATGTTTCATTTTGTTCATAAATTCTTGAATGTTTTCCATTCAACTCTCTGATTTACACATGCTACAGTTGAACACACAATATTTCCATGCACAATTCATTTCTAACTGTATCCTGAAGTACAATTAATGCACTCTTATGGTTGTCTTCATCCTCACAATGACATATATATTGATGAACTTATATCACACTTTCTTGCAGGCTCTAAACCGCCCTCAACATACTGGCAGATTCAATTTTACGACACAATTTCCTCATTACAAAGAAGTTCTTTACAAACCAAATTTTAGATCTAAAAAACTTGGGAAACCTGTTGTTTTTGATATGGATATGAGTGCTGGAGATTTTCTAGCTCTGTTTTACCTCCTTAAAGTGCCTGTGGAAGTGATCAACCTCAAGGTAGAGTGGTCTTTTATTTTTCATGTTTCACTGGCTCCATGTTTTAGGTTCTCTTATGATGATTTCCTTTTGGTTGTTGCACCATTCTAACAATTTGTAATTCTGAGTGCTTTTACAAGTTGCTTTCTGCTTAAATATTACGACACATTTTCTCATTCTTAACATATTGCACAAAATAGGTGTGATCCAAATAAAAATGGCAACTATCTGGTTTTTAGAATTCAATTATATCAAAAGCAGAAATTTTGACATGCATTATCTTTTTTCCTTTCATCCAGGCAGTAATAGTAAGCACAACCGGTTGGGCAAATGCTGCAACAATAGATATCATTTATGATTTACTTCATATGATGGGCCGTGATGACATTCTGGTTGGTCTTGGAGATGTTTTTGCAATGAACCAAACTGATCCAATCTCCTCAGCTGTTGGAGACTGCAGATATGTTAAGGCCATCCCACATGGGAGTGGTGGACTTATCGACTCAGACACTCTCTATGGTTTGGCACGAGAATTGCCACGAAGCCCCAGAAGGTACTTATGTTCCTATAACAACTGCATATGAAGGCTACTCTTTATATGTGGGTGCACTAATTTGTTATTTTTGAGATCTTTAGAGAACATATAATGTGAATTAAATCGTTTGCTTTATTTTAAAAAGTATGACAGCTTGTTAAAATTATTTTATATTTTGTAGCCACTCTTATACGGTTACTTCCTTATTTATCATATATCATTAATATTTTGTTAATCCATTGCCCATTAACGCTAATATTTCATCGTTGTATTTATAAGCATTTCATTGAGACCTTGAGTCAACAATAAGATATTCATAGCATATTTAGAGCTGACAAAAGGCCAAGACTTATTCTTGATGTACTTTATTAGCTAAAGAAGATGCAATTTAATTTGGGTGAATGCTGCTAGGGAGAAGTAAAGAACTCAATTTTATATCTCCTATGGAAAATGTTCTGAGCTAAAGGAAGCCTTATAATTTATTTGAGTTAGAATATACCCTTGATTCACTAGGAAACATTAGGTTAAACTTGGTTGATTGAGCTCGGATAATTAGAGCTGACTCATTGTACTGTTGAATAAGATAGCGAACTTTCTGAATTATGTCAAATAGAATCCTTCTATATCCTTTTGTCATAATTTTAATAAATAATGTTTTTCATTTTAAATAAGAAAACTTTTCCCTCCCATATACTTAACAGGAAGAAATCAGTTTTTTTTTTTCTTCTTCTATGTTTCTTGGAGGAGACTAATTGATATCCAGGATAAATTAAAGAGAAAGACGATTAAGTCAATGTCTTCATCCAACAAAGCAATAGGAGCTATATAGACAATTTATTTTCACTGGTTATTTATATAGTAATCAACGTAAATTTTATGTGTTTGTACATTGTCATGATACTATACTTGTTCAGTTTTTCCTTAACATCAGAATAACTTTGGCTCTATCGTCATGCACATTTTTATATCTTATCTCAGTTATAGTCATGTTGCTAGTGTTTTAATGTTGTCTATCTATCTGGGTGTTGAAAAGTCTGAGGGTGTGGCTGAATCTAGAGTTCTGTAACAGGTATACAGCACAGAACTCTGTAAAGTATGGAGCTCCTCGGAACACTGATCATCCTGAACTCAGACAACCTCTAGCATTGGAAGTTTGGGATTCTATAGTGGCAAATCTTGATCCAGGATCTAAGATTACCATACTGACCAATGGACCCCTTACTAATCTAGCAAAGATTATTCTATCGGAGAAAAATGCTACCTCTTTTATCCAGGTAAGTGTACTTGTTAATCTCTCATGTAAATTCAATTTGAAAAGGAATTGAAAAGTGGATGGGCAATCCAAAGATTATGATCCTACCATTATGGTGGACGTTAATCTTCTCTTAAGAGTTAAATGAAATTACCACCCAAAATCGTTTCTGAAATATAGAGAGATTTCTAGGTGAAGCATTCTTTTCTTTCCTCATGACACAAGCTATACTGCTAAACTGGAAGAAATGGCTCAGCATTTTCCTTGACATTATGTTAAAATAAATCAGGTATTGGATGATACACATATTTTTTATATTAACAGTGTCCAATGATTTCAAATCTCATTGCAGGATGTGTATATAGTTGGAGGGCACATCAGTCATGGTCCCTGGGACAAAGGAAATGTGTTTACTGTTCACTCCAACAAATATGCAGAATTCAATATGTTTCTTGACCCTGTGGCTGCAAAGACAGTCTTTGATTCAAAGGTTAACATCACACTCATTCCACTTGGCGTCCAGCGTAGAGTTGGTTCATTACCAAGGATCTCAGAAAGGTTGCTAGAGACAAAAAGGACACCTGAAGCTAAGTTTGCCAGCCGATTACTGTCAAGGCTATACCACTTGCAAAAATTGCACTTTTTATATAAACATATGGTAAAAAAATTTAATCTTTTAATTAAAGTTCTTACTGCCACTCCTTCCCTTTCCATGGTTTTCATACTAAGGATAGAAACATATTAGCTTTCATGCGCATTCAATGATCTACATGGCATAGTCCTGGCCTCCCTACTGAGATATCCTATCCATTTTCAACATTATTTTAATAAAGGCCTTTAGATTGTATCATTGTGATGGTATTTTTAGAGTGTAGCCCACTTAAAATGCTAATAGTTTTGTAGATGATGACAAATTGGATACATGGGAATGTTGGTTCTCCCATGGATCTCCCTCAATTGAAAAATCTTGGATGTCCTACTAGTTATTTCCACTGTTTAGCTGCTAGACTAAATGTTATTCTGTTGCAGGATCTATTTTCTGGGGAAATCCTTGGTGCAGTAGCACTTGCCGGTGATCTAAAGCCAGCCGTGCAAGTAAAGCCTGTCAAAATCTTTGCTGAAGGGGTTGAATCCAAAGATGGACAAACTGTGATTGATAAAAAGTATGGAAAATTGGTGAAAATATTGGAGAATGTGGATCCAACAGCTTATTATGATCTATTTGCAAATAGGCTTGGTAACATGAAGCAGTCTGCAGTGATAGGAAGTTTTGATGAACAGAAAAGGCAGTGGAGTACACAGCCAAAATAACTTTGGCTTTAAGTCAATTGGTTAAAAATTCTCTGATAACAGAAAATTGCTGGTATTCTTCACATAGAATGTTTATAAGACCATGTTTCGTGTTGTAGCAAATGTTCATTGTCTAATTATTTTTTTACCATCCTATCAAGTTTGCAATTGTATAATTAATTAACAATAAATTTAAATATGCTAGTTATGGATGCTGCATCTACAACACTTTCAGATTTGCAAATTCCTTTTCTTAGATTAGCTATCGTGTAGAAGTTATTTTAGTTTTCCTTGTAATCTCCCTTATTTTGTTCAAACTAAATAACTCATGTTAAAATTTTCAATACATTTATATTGAGCCTCATGTTAAAATTTTTTAATGTGTTGATTTGTGGGGAAACCCAATCTACATTTTAAGATCCATTTCCATAAAACTAGGACATATATTTTATACTTAAACTAAAACTAGTTACGGTCACAATATAAACATGTTTATTTTAATTAAAAAAAAAAAAGTCATTGATGATTGAACACATGCATAACACAAGTATTTTATATAAAGTGAATTTATAGGATTTTTTTAATTATAAAAATTATATTATTTTTAATAATTTGTGTTTTTTTCTATATAATGACATGTAATATAATTAAAATTAATTTCCTAAATATAAGACCATAAAATAGATATGATTGTATGGTGCTTGTTATGGGTGCTTTTTATCATTAAACTAGTTACAGACTCGCGTGATATGCGGAAAAATTTGACATCATATTCTTTTATGTTAAGTAAAAAATGAAAATAGTGGTTAAGACTTATAAATAATAGTCCCAAACCCATCTCACAATAATGTGATTATACTATAATATATAATATATATTCTGTAAATAAAGAAGTCTATATCTTTATTTTTTGTATGTATATATATATATATATATTTTTTTTTTTGCCAATGAAACATGTTGCGTTTTATTTTTAATTATTATATGTGACAAAATTTTTTGTAATACGTTATAATATAGTGAGATATGCACCAAAATGCAACAAAAAAAAGAAAAAGAAAAAGAAAAAAAAAAGAGAATGTATAATTTTTATTAGAACATGAAAATGAATCTTGATGATTTCATATGAAAGCTAACATTATTTTGCATTTTTGGAGATGTTAATGAGCAATTTATCCTGTAACACCCATAATTTTGATACTAATTTAATTCTTATACGTAAATTAAAAAGGAGGCCACAATTAAATGGATTTAATTGATTTGGGCCTAAGATATTGAAAATAAGATAAATACTATGGAATATGAAGCCCAAGTGAGGTGGCACAAGTAAATATATGGGTCTTGATAAGTTTTTTTTTTTATAAAAAAAAAAAACCTTAGTTTTTTACTTCTTAAGCTACACGTGTATTTGCTGATGGGGCTTCCTTTTGCTTCAATGGCAACACATTACTGAACCTTGCTTTGCTTCATTGTGGCTGTGAGTGGAGATTGTAGGTACGGCCCTCTTCTGCTCTAAACTTAGGAGGGTTGAAATACTCAATGGCTAGCTTTTGTTCCCACTCTTATAGCATCTGTTTTGGCGTACCTAATAGAAAAAAAAATAGGGGCTAATGTTATGGATCTAAAGCTAGGATTATTATATTAGAACAAGGGTTCCTTGTGGTTTATATATAATTGTTTATAGTCTCACTTTATTCACCGTCAAACTGACCTGCATCCACACCCTTATTATTGTCTAAATCCTAGTCCAGCGGCATCAAGGGAATACTAGGCAACTATATTGATAAAGCAAGGTATAAATTAGGTTGATCACATGTCCATCTTTCTGCCATATTAAAGTTTCATGCATAGCTAGGATTATATTAATGGAAAAAGGCTACATTATGTTATTAGATACCTACCTCTGCAACGTTCTAGTGACACTAATTATCATCTCTAAGCCACTGCAGTATGCAGCAACTTTTAAGCCCAAAAATCTTATTATGCAGCAATATTTTTAAGCCAAAATCTGATTAGGTAGAGCCAAAAAAGATATGATTATGCAGCAGTAATTGTAAGCCCAAAATCTGACACAGCTGAAGAGTATTTAAAAGAAACTAAACACCTCCATAGGCTTTAATGTTGATAGATTAAACCATTTAAATGTGAAAACAGATTGTTAAGTGGAAAATTGTGTATTGATGAACCTACTTTTGGTGTTGCTAGGTTCTAATTCTACTGATTTATTGTGACTCAAAGGTGGTTGATTTCTTTTATTTTCCCAAATAAGAGGTGTAGGGTCAATTTTTGCGGCCCAAGCCCAATAGGTTCGGATTATGAGCCTAATGAACCTTGAACAATGAATTTGTAGAAAGTGGGCGAAAGAGCTGGGCTAGTAATGAATTGTGGTGTTTGTGAGTAAATTAACGTGAATCATACTCGGACAAGTGCAAATATGAACGTCCGAAGAGGAGTTTTATTGAACGAACGTTGGTTACAGTTCTTGGAGCTACAGTTTTTCTTCCTCCCCCTTTTATCAGAGGTCTCTCCCCCTTATATAGCACCCTCTCCCTTCATCTCCATCGTCCACTTGTTCATCATCTAAACACTCACTTGAGTGCATGTCCCATCATGTATCTTCTTTAGTCTTGTGTGAGTGGCGGTAGCTGAGATTGTACTGTTCAGGGGTCTTTTCCACATTAATGCGGCCAGAAAAATAGATGCAGTGCATTTAATGTGGTGGTTGAAATTTGTCTTCTAGATATTTCTCCGTTCCTATCATCCCCATGCGCGCCTGAGGTTCATCTCTATCATTAGACTTGTCAGGTGGATTACTTGAACTCTCCAGACACCCGTTTGACCAAGATTCTTCGAATTCGAGGACAATGGCCTCTTCGGACAACTGAATATCTCTTCGGACAATGCCCCACGTCCATCTCCAAGTATGTTCCTTTTACATGGGCTTCTTCTCAAGTACTCTCATCTCCTCGGACAAACAGTACTCGAACAGGGCCTTAGGCCCAATATATTAGGTTGGGCTTTTCACCCCCCACAATAGCCCCTCAAAATTTTAGTTTTTTCCTCGCATCCGAGGAGAAAAAATAGGATTTTGACTTGTCACGAAATGGCCGTTTGAAACAACAAAAATATCTGAACTTACACGCGTGTGGGCATAAAAGTAGGCGCCTCATAAATGCTGCTGTCGTTTCAGTATTCCCGAAGCGTTATCAATTACTCCAGGCGGCGTTTTGTTTTTAGTATCCAACGGTGGACCATTGATCCAACGGACCTGATTTCTCCTCAGGATTTGGGCGCGATGACTCCGGTTCTTTTGCTTGTCCCTATATAAAGTCTCAGAACAAGTCATTCCCCCTTTACTTCGCAAACTCTCAGAGCGCCCAGCAAACTCAAGCACTCGAATCTTCCAAGTTCTTCCAACCACCGGTCTTAACCTTCCTCAGAATCCATAAGAATTTCTGAACAAGTTCGAAGGTCAGTCTCCAGTTTATTTTGAGTAAGTTCTTCTCCATTAAAACCTTCTATTCTCTCTTCGGCCAGCCTCCTTGGCTTTCACATAGTCACCTTTGAGTCACTACGTTTAGTGTTTCCTTCTTCCCAGTTAGTGAAGATGGGTAAATTTGAATATCTGGTAGATAGCCCCGCCCAAATAGAGGAGTTTAGGAGAACATACCGCATACCTCAAAATGTGGGTTTGAGGTACTGCCCCCCAGAGAGAATTCTAACAGATCGAAAGACGGGCGAAGTTGTGATCCCCATCATCGCTTTTTTAGAAGGTGGGATGACTATCCCTATGGGTCCCATCACTAGTAACTACCTCCGAAACCATAGGCTTAGTCCTGACCAATGTGCACCCAACATTTTTAGGATCCTAGGAGCCATTGACGATCTGAACCGTCTTCTCGGATTAGGGCTCACCTGGCGTGACGTGGTACACATGTACGAGTGTCATAGCCAGCAAGGGGCGGGGTATTATCTTAAATCCCGTTCCGATGTCGTTAGGCTCCTCTCCTGCCTTCCCAAGTCTAACAAAGGGATGAAAGACGACTACGTGATCGTCTCGGGCGCGTGGCATGACGGTCCTCATTGCCGAACCAAGCCAAGGGAGCTAGGTGGGATATGTTAGACTTAGGTTTACTAACAGTGGGCTTAGGATCTTCACCTTCTAACAATTTTTTCTTCTTTCGTATCATTATTTTCGAGTCTCTGACTACGTTTTGTTTTGATGTTTAACAGATAGAGAACACGTTTCTCCTCGGCTCAGCCTTACAAACACCGCTGCACTCAATTACTTATTAAGATCAGAGATCTTTGTAAGTGAAGACAGGTAGTTTCGGTCGGTTCCCCTTATTCTCGGTTATAAGGCACACAAGAAGGATTTTTAGCCGGTCGGCAACGCGATAAGGCAGGGAGATTATCGTCTCAGCCGTATAGACGTAGCTCAGAAAGGCTTTTTGGCTCCATACGATCTTCTGCCCGTGCCACATCCCAATCCACAGGGTGTACCCCAGCTCCTTCAGCCAATTCAGCAGGTTCCTCTCGGGACAGCGGCAGCAGGAGAAGGAGTTGCCTCTTCAACCTCTTCACTTGAGGAGCAGATAGATAAATTCAAGTTCGAAGGAGAGGCTTCAAGAGAGGTTGAGGTGATACCAGTGCCTGACACCGAGGAGGAAGCGGACAGACAATCTGTTGCATACCCTCTTGTGCTAATAACTGCTTTTCCAAAAGACTCTTCGGACGAGGAAGATATGGCAGATTTGAGGAGCTTGATGAAGAATAGGGGTAAGAAGGCTGAGCAGAAAGAGACTGACACGTCCCAACCTGTGGTGAGCTTACCTCCAGTGCCCCCCTAGGTTCCTGATCTCGGCTTGAAGCCGTTGCCAGATCTGAAGAAGAAAAGGCCCCACATTGAGACTGAAGAAAGGGAGGTGGTTCCTCCAAAATGGTCCAAGCAACAGAAGGTGGTGGGAGACCATCGGAACAAGAGGGCTTCGTCCACTGAGAGTCGAGATGAGGTTAACGTGGCTGATATGCGCCGAGGACCACGCATCTGGTCTCCAAGGTTGGAGTTGGATGGCGCTCCAATCTCTTGGGAAACCTCCCTCAGGAATTACAATGGGGGAATGGCAGGTTATGTTGCTGAGGCCTTGGAGCAGCCACTCCTCCTCCCACATGACATGGATTCCTACAGGCGTTTCAACCAACAGGAGCTCTTCCTATCCCTTAAGAGGGATATAGCCATGGTAAGTGAACTTAGTCTGCTTAGTTAAATCGTTGAGCCCTTTTTACTTTTTCCATTTTTTCTATGCTTTACATTTGAAATTTCCATTGTGTAGGTTACCCAGCAAATCTTTGTGGCCGAGGAGTGGAACAAAAAGTCCTATCTTGAAGCCCAGGCAGTGGCCCAATCTCGGTTTGAGGCAGAGAGGTCTTTGGGCAGCTTGAAGGATGATTACTCTCTGCTATTCGAGCAGCTAAAGGAGGTGAGTAATCAGCGGAAGAGTCTGGACGCGGGCCTGAAGAATGCTGAAAAGTAGGCCGAAGAGCAACGCAAGCAGCTACATATGACCGAGATTAATTTGGC
The DNA here is from genome assembly GCA_019022515.1 of Quercus aquifolioides. Lineage (NCBI taxonomy): Eukaryota > Viridiplantae > Streptophyta > Magnoliopsida > Fagales > Fagaceae > Quercus > Quercus aquifolioides. Next base: position 6,594,795 of record CM032334.1, on the reverse strand, counting down.
GACTGAGAAAGCACTTGTGGGGCAACTTCGAGCTGAACTTCAGAAAGCCAAGGAGACTGCCAAGCTAGCTCAGAAGGATGTTCAGCTGGCCAAGGAGGCTGTCGAGGCTGAAAGGAAAGCAGCTTATCAGCTGGGGGTGGAGGAGACCCAACTCAACCTCACTGAGCAGTTTGCCTCGCTCAGCCGGGATTACTGCGACGTAACCTGGGGGAAAGCGTTGGATGCTGCTGGAGTCCCTTCGGACTCTGACTTGAGACTACCTGGGAGGGTGTACTATGATCCTGAAATTTGAGAACTCCCAGGGTCTGATCCTTCTCCCCCAACACAACTCCCAAATGCTCCAGAGCAACCCCTGGCCAGCCAAGTCCCTCCTGCCAACCTTGAGGCCCCCAAGGAGTCTAGTCAGCCTGGTGATCAGAGTAAGCCAGTTGAAGCTCCCAAGGTACCTGGTCAGCCCGGTGACCTGAACAAACTAGCTGAGGTTCCCAAGGATAAGGGCGAGGGCTTGGGAAAAAAGAAATCCCTTCCAGAGTCTAAGGACCAAGCCATAGAAGCTGTTGCAGCTCAGTCTAGTAAGGCTGCTGATCCATTGGTCCCTCAACCGAAGACTTAGACATAGGGGCTTTTGTTTTGTACTTGTATTAACTTAGTTTTTATATAAGGAATTGTAAACCATTTTCTTTTAATCAATGAAACAGCTTTTCTTTTGTTTTTAGTGTCTTTGTTACATGTCTTATGGCTTATCATTGCTGCATATACCTGTACTTTGTAATCAGAATAATGCAAATAAACTTGACCACAATATCATACTGATGATATGAATAATCGAAATTGGTACTGAAAAGAACAGTTTGTATAAGAGTTATTAATAAGCAGTGGATGCAGTGAGTAATTATGGAAGTTTCACACGTCTTTCCAAATATACAAAGAGTGTTATTACCCCTCGGCTTTGAATTAAACATAACTAAGGAAGCCAATCATAAGTTAGAGTCAATTTAAACACAATCAAGAATTTCAAGCATGACTCATTTTAACGCTAAGCCCCAGTGATAATAGCTGTGTGGGGGTGTTGACTAACCTGTGTCATTTGGTTCGAGGACTACAGGAATGAATGTATTTGAGTTTAAACACCTAAGAGAGCCATATTATTTGGTCCGAGGGCTGCAGGCGTGATTGGATTTGAGCCTAAGCGCCTCAGAGAACGGTGAGTGTTAACTAACCCAAATCATCTGGTCCGAGGACTACAGGCATGATTGGATTTAAGTTTAAACACTTAGAGAACTGTAACGGAGTGTTAACTAACCCAAATCATCTGGTCCGAGGAGGCATGATTGGATTTAAGTTTAAACACTTAGAGAACTGTAACGGTGTGTTAACTAACCCAAATCATCTGGTCCGAGGACTACAGGCATGATTGGATTTAAGTTTAAACACTTAGAGAACTGTAACGGAGTGTTAACTAACCCAAATCATCTGGTCCGAGGACTACAGGCATGATTGGATTTAAGTTTAAACACTTAGATAACTGTAACGGAGTGTTAACTAACCCAAATCATCTGGTCCGAGGACTACATGCATGATTGGATTTAAGTTTAAACACTTAGAGAACTGTAACGGAGTGTTAACTAACCCAAATCATCTGGTCCGAGGACTACAGGCATGATTGGATTTAAGTTTAAACACTTGAGAGAACACTTCACGTAGCGAATTGGCATATCGGCTGAAGAAAAGATTCGATTAATAAAAGTACTTCTTGAGGTTATTTACATTCCAAGGACGTAGTATTACATGACCATCTAGGTCTTCTAAGAAATACGCCCCAATGCCAGCTTCTGAAGTGATACGATATGGCCCTTCCTAATTGGGTCCTAATTTTCCCCAAGCTGGGTTCTTTGCAGTGCCCACAACTTTCCTCAGCACCAGATCACCAGGTTCTAGAGACCTTAGCTTTACGTTAGCATCGTAGCCCTGCCTGAGCTTTTGTTGATAATGTGCTAGCCGAACCATTGCACTTTCCCTCTTTTCCTCAATTAGATCCAAACTCTTCTCTAGCTGTTCATTGTTGCTGGTTGGACTGAACGAGCTAGTTCTCAACGTTGGGAACCCAGTTTCCAAAGGTATGACAGCTTCAGCCCCATAGGTCATTGAGAAGGGGGTCTCTCCAGTAGACCTGCGGGGCGTAGTTCTGTAAGCCCAAAGTACATGTGGCAATTCTTCTACCCATTTGTCCTTCGCATCATCTAGCCTCTTCTTCAACCCATTTACTATAACTTTGTTGACAGCTTCTGCTTGCCCATTACCCTGGGGATAGGCAGGAGTGGAGTATCTATTTATAATTCCCAGCTCGCTGCAATAATTCCTGAATGCCTTACTATCAAACTGTAGGCCGTTGTCTGAGATGAGAGTATGAGGAACCCTAAATCGAGTGACAATGCTCTTCCACACAAATTTCTATACATCAACGTCTCTGATGTTGGCCAGTGGTTCAGCTTCGACCCATTTGGTGAAATAGTCTGTGCCGACCAGAAGGTATTTCTTGTTTCCTGCAGCTTTAGGGAATGGTCCCACGATATCCAAGCCTCATTGGGTGAATGGCCATGGGCTAGATAGCGGATTAAGAATTCCCCCTGGTTGATGAATGTTTGGGGCGAATCGCTGACACTGATCACACTTTTTAACGTAATCCTGGGCACCCTTTTGCATCTTCGGCCACCAATAACCTTGAGTAATAGCCCGGTGAGCCAAGGACCTCCCTCCAGTATGGCTTCCACATATCCCTTCATGTAATTCCTCTAATAACAACTCGGCCGCTTCAAGATGCATGCATAATAAGTACGGTCCTGAGTAGGAGCGTTTGTACAATTTCTGGTCTTCAGATAGCCAGAATCTAGTCGCCTTCCTCCGAATTTTGTCAGCTTCCTCCCTTTCTTCAGGCAGGATGTCTTCTTTCAAAAACTTAATTATAGGGTCCATCCAGCAGAGACCGGTCCTGACTTGGTGAACCTGAAATACTTCCTTTTTTGCCTCTGTAGGCCCATGCAAGTCCTCGACGAGGATGACTCTCGGCAAATTTTGCGCCGAGGAGGTAGCAAGCGTGGCTAAAGAGTCAGCATGTGCGTTACCATTTCTGGGGATGTGCAGCAAACTGAAAAAGTCGAACTCCGATTGCAGACATTTAACTTGGCTCAAGTACCCCTGCATTCTGTCATCTTTCGCCTCAAACTCGGCTCGTACTTGACCTACGATTAGCCTTGAGTTCGAGAACAATTCCACAGACTTTCCGCCCATTCTTCGGACCATAGCCATTCCCATCAGCAGGGCCTCATACTCCGCCTCATTATTTGTTGCCGAGAAGTCCAGCCTTAACGACTTTTCGATAATGATTCTTTCAGGGGATATCAACACTAGCCCAATTCCAGAACCTTTTTGGTTCGCTGCGCCATCAACGTACACTTCCCAATGGGAGGGGCTCTGCTGGGAGATCATGCCAACTGATTTTTCATCCATGTCGGACGTAGGCGTTATTTCTTCTAATTGGGGCTCCGTGAACTCAGCCACCAAATCTGCAAGGATCTGGCCCTTGACCGATGTGCGGGGCATATATTTTATATTGAAAGTCCCTAAGATCGTACCCCATTTAGTGATCCGCCCAGTGTAGTCAGCGCTTCGGAGTATAGCCTTGAGTGGGAGTTGAGTGAGGACAATGACCATGTGGGCCTGGAAATAGTGAGGTAGCTTTCGTGTACCGAGCACCACTGCTAGGATAGCCTTCTCCAGAGGCAAATAACGGATCTCGGCCTCATACAGCGACTTACTTACGTAATAAATCGGTCTTTGCACTCCAGAGTCTGATCGTATCAACACCAGGCTCACTGCACAGGGAGCTACAGCAATGTAGGCAAACAATACTTCATCTGGCTCAGGACTGGACATAATTGGCGGCCGAGCTAGATAATCTTTAAGCTGCTAAAAGGCCAAAGCACATTCTTCAGTCCATTCGAATCCCTTCCACTTGTTAAGCAGAGAGAAAAAGGGCCGACACCTGTCTGCTGATTGAGAGACAAATCGATTCAGGGCAGCAGTCATTCCGGTCAGTTTCTGAACCTCCTTGGGATTCCGAGGAGCTCGCAAATCGTTGATGGCCTTTATCTGGTCGGGGTTAACCTCAATTCCTCTATGAGTCACCATGTATCCCAAAAACTTGCCGGATCCCACCCCGAATGAGCACTTGGAAGCATTCAGGCGCAGCTTGTACTTCCTTAGAACCTCAAAGGTACTTTCAAGGTCCTTCACATGCTCAACAACAACCTTGCTCTTTACTACCATGTCATCTATGTAGACCTCGATATTTTTGCCCAGCTGTGGCTCGAACATCCTCGTCATCATCCTCTGATAGTTAGACCCCGCGTTCTTTAAGTCAAATGGCATCACTTTATAGTGGTAGTTACTGATAGGGGTGACAAAAGCGGTCTTCTCTTGATCATCCAGGGCTAGTGGTATCTGGTGGTAGCCTTGGAAGGCATCCAGGAAGCTCATCCGAGGATGGCCGACAGTAGCATCCACTAGCTGATCAATTTTCGGCATAGGGAATGGGTCTTTGGGGCAAGCCTTATTCAAATCAGTGAAGTCTACGTACACTCGCCATTTCCCACTCTTCTTCTTGACCACCACGGTATTTGCTAGCCACTCAGGATAAAAAACCTCCTGATAGCTCTAGCTTGTTTGAGTTTTGCTACTTCTTCTCTTACTGCATCTGCATGTTCCTTGGACGGGCGCCGGGGAGGCTGCTTCTTAGGGATGACCAGTGGATTCACCTTCAAGTGGTGACATATGAATTCCGGGTCTACTCCTGGGGCTTCGTAAGCACTCCATGCAAATACATCAAGATTCTGCTTGAGGAACTCTATTAGCCCTTCCCTCTCTTGAAGAGGTAGCTGAGATCCGACTTGAAAAAACTTCTCAGGATCGTCTCCAATAACAACTTTCACTAAATCTTCGCATCGAGTGCCTTCGTCTGGACCTTCGACGGGCAATTCCCGAGACCTTAACTACTATAAACCCCTTTTGGCTCTGGATGAGGACTCGGCTTCGAGTTCATGTTGGATGGCAGCCACTAAGCATTGTCGGGCTGCGGACTGATCTCCTCGGATCTCATAAACTTGTCCTTCAGATGGGTACTTGACCTTCTGATGCAAAGTAAAGGAAACAACCCCTAGTGTATGAAGCCAAGGTCTGGCCACGATTGCCGTATAAGGTGAATACACGTCCACAACTATAAAATCCACCTCTACCACTTTAGAGCCGGTCTGCACAGGTAAGCGTATCTGGCCTTTTGGGGTGACAGCCCTTCCTTCAAAACTCACGAGGGAGGAGCTGTATGGTGTGAGGTCTTGGGGTTTCAGGCCTAGCCCCTTATAGAGATCAAGGTACATTATCTCCACAGCACTACCCTGGTCCACCATCCCCCTCTTCACATCGTACCCTCCAATTATGAGGGTGATGACCAACGCATCATCATGGGGTTGGATGGTGCCAATCGTGTCTTCGTCCGAGAACCCTATAACCAGTGGAGCACCGGACTTAACTCTCCTTAAATCTCGGCCTAAATCCCCTGCTTGCGGTCGGACTACCGACATAACTTTCAATGGCCAGGATCCTGTTCTTCCCGGTGCGGCGAAGACGACGTTAATAGTTCCTAATGGTGGCTTTGAAGGGTCATCTCTCCGTGGCCCTGAACTCATCTGCCCTCCTCGGCCGCTGGAGGGGTGTAAGAGGTGTCGTAATCTACCATCACGAACCAGTTGGTCCAAGTGATCCCACAGGCTCCTACAATCCTCCGTGGTATGCCCATGATCTTGGTGGTACTAGCAGTAGAGATTATGGTTGCGCCTCTCAGGGTTTCCCACCATCTTGTTCGGCCACCTGAAGAACGGTTCATTCTTGATCTTTTCCAAGACTTGGTGTACTGGCTCTTTGAACACAGTGTTGACCGCTTGGGGATTTATTGATCCCGATTGCCCTCCAAAATCTCTCCTTGGTTTATTGCTATTGTAGCGGTCCGACCTGAAATCCCTCATCTCCTAGGGGATAACCTTGTCCTTTCCCTTCCCCTGCTGCTGGTCTTTCTCAACTCTTTTGTACTTTTCTATACGGTCCATGAGTTGACGCATGTTAGTGACCGGTTTACCAGACAAGGACGTCCTCAAACTGTGGTTAGTAGGGAGGCCGAGCTTGAATGTGCTGATGGCCATTGCATCAGAGTTGCCCTCTATATCATTGAACATCTCCCAGTATCTATCTGAATATGCCTTCAAGGTCTCACCCTCCTGCATGGTTAAGGATAGCAGTGAAGACAAGGGTCTGGCCACTCTTCGGCATGTGACAAAACGGGAGCCGAATGCTTGAGTGAGCTCTTTGAAGGAGTTGATGGAGTCTGCTTTCAGGCCGTTAAACCACCTCATTGCAACTGGCCCAAGACTGGAAGGGAAAACCTTACAAATCAGAGTCTCATCTCTGGAATAGACGGCCATCCTTTGGTTAAAATGACTCACGTGCTCCACATGGTCTGTTTTACCATTATAGATGGTGAACGTTGGTTGGTTAAAACGCCGAGGAAGTCTCGCTTCCTCAATCCTGCGCGTAAAAGGTGACTTGGAAATCTGATTCAGCGCCCTGCTCATGGCATCGTTCCCTACGTCTCCACGTGATGGGCTTTTGTGTTGCCTCTTGCGATGAGACTCCTCTCCATAGGTATAGGATTCGCTGGCTAGTGTCTGAGATTTCTGCTGATAGGTGACATCCTGCTCGTCATCAGGATCCTCATCAGAATACGAGGAACTCCGTTTCCTCTTTGCATGGCGCAACTCCCTTTGTAGTTTTTCAATTTGTAGTTGCAAATCCCGGTTCTTCTCTGCATGGGACACGTGACTTCCGCCATGTGACTGGCTTTGGCCAACATGCACAGTGTGTGCACTGCCCTCACGATCTTGTCTCCTTTCTAAGTTAAGAAAAGGGTCCACGTGTTGGGATGCCCTAGATTCTGCTTGTTGTTGACCTCGTCCTGCCATCATCAACTGTTGTTTTCACCCTTGCACAAGCTCTTCCCACAGACGGCGCCAATTGTAGGGTCAATTTTTGTGGCCCAAGCCCAATAGGTTCGGATTATGAGCCCAATGAACCCTGAACAATGAATTTGTAGAGAGTGGGCGAAAGAGCTGGGCTAGTAATGAATTAAACAGTAGTGAATTGTGGTGTTTGTGAGTAAATTAACATGCAATCATGCTCGGACAAGTGCAAATATGAACGTCCGAAGAGGAGTTTTATTGAACGAACGCTGGTTACAGTTCTTGGAGCTACAGTAAAGATATTTTCTTCTTCCCACTTTCTTTTTTTTTACCCCCCCCCCCCTTTATCAGAGGCCTCTCCCCCTTATATAGCACCCTCTCCCTTCATCTCCATCGTCCACTTGTTCATCATCTAAACACCCACTTGAGTGCATGTCCCATCATGTATCTTCTTTAGTCTTGTGTGAGTGGCGGTAGCTGAAATTGTACTGTTCAGGGGTCTTCTCCACATTAATGCGGCCAAAAAAGTAGATGCAGTGCATTTAATGTGGTGGTTGAAGTTTGTCTTCTAGATATTTCTCCGTTCCTATCATCCCCATGCGCGCCTGAGGTTCATTTCTATCATTAGACTTGTTAGGTGGATTACTTGAACTCTCCAGACACCCGTTTGACCAAGATTCTTCAAATTCGAGGACAATGGCCTCTTCAGACAACTGAATATCTCTTCGGACAATGCCCCACGTCCATCTCCAGGTATGTTCCTTTTACATGGGCTTCTTCTCAAGTACTCTCATCTCCTCGGACAAACAGTACTCGAACAGGGCCTTAGGCCCAATATATTAGGTTGGGCTTTTCACCCCCCACAAGAGGTAAGTGGTGTTTACTAATTTTGGGGGTTTTCCCAAAACAATTTTGATTATCAAACTATTCTCATATCAAGAAATATGTTGATATTCTATATATAAATTGATATTTTATAAATGCTTGACGTGCACATTGACTATTCGTTTTATGAAAAACTTGTGGGACAACCTGAATTGATTTAAACTTGTATGTGTGAATATATCTTTATATTTTTTGGAATTATAAATGGATTATTTTTGTGAACGTATTGAATATGTTTTGAAAACCTATGGCAAGTCGTGATTAAAAATTCAGTATTGTATTTAGTCCTTAACAAGGAACAATCATAATGCAACTAGTTCTTAGCAAGGGACGGTACCAGAAAAGGGGACAGTGCACATTTGATAGCTCCTTAGCAAGGGAGTATACTATTGAGGATCCAAAAAGGAAACTCTTTAGCAAAAGAGTGCACCTTTAGGTTCCAAAGGAGTCATCCTTAAGAAAAGGGATGAAAATGAGGTTTTAGTCTTACAGTACAACCCTGTCAACGGGGCGTAAACGTTGACCACGAGAAAAGCCTAGGAAATTATTTATATGATGGTGTTGATATATATATATTATGATGGCTCACAATATAAAGATATTTTTTTTATATGAAATATTTGATGATAAAATATTGATGAGTTACAAGTTGTGAAGTTGTTGTAAGAATTATTTATTTGAAAGATTTGTATCCACACTCTAATATTAGTGAATTCCACTTATTGAGTTATCTCACCCCCTTTTATTTCTCCTTACAGATACATTAGAGGGATTATTAGAGTAGAGTTTCTTGGAAGGCAACAATTACGAATTATTTTGTGGAACTGAGAATTTTATTATTATTTTTATGGCATTAAACATTGTACTAGAGAATTATTTTGAAGATGTTTTACCTTTGGTGGATTAGAGCTCTGACATTTGTGATGAAATTTTAGGTTGCTGGTTGCCTTTATTTAATATATATATATATATATTTTATGGATTATTTAGATTGAATAGACTTTTATTATTTATGATTTTGGGGCGTTACATATCCAAACTTTGTTTTCATTTTTTCGCATTAGAACTATTAAACAAAGTTATAACAATTTATATTTCGATAATCACTAAACTCATATATGAGAATCAACTATTACAAAAAAAATTTCTCCCCAAAACATATATTGATTATATTTTTCCTTTACACACAATTTTAAAATTTTGAAAAACTAAGGAAGCTAAATTTGTAATATTTTTTTCTTTTTTCTTTTGAGAAGAAGCTAAATGTGTAGTTGATTTTAGTCAATCAATAAAAAACATAAAAGGGGTAGATAAAAGCAAACGTATTCATGATATAATTGTTCATACATGTCCATATTTGTTTTTTTATACCATGGAATCACCTCATTATGTTAAGCTACTGAGAAATTTATACATTTAATACTCATGTTCTCTAAAAGATTCATGTTGTAATTGTACAACTGTATCTTGTTTGATCTCTCCTAGGTCTTTAATTTTAGCCCAACTCATAGCATATAAACCAATGATCATGAAAAAAGAACCTAGCAAGATGAAGCCAAACACAATTTCTGTTAGAAATTTAGACCCCTTAAAACAAAACCAGATTGAGTAGCCTAGTTAATTAGCCAAGTTGTTACTTAGTCAAATTAAGCAATTCTAGGTTAAAACAATCAAACAATCATATCAATAATATAAAGCAGCGGAATAATAAATAACACAATGATATGATCACCCAGGAAACCACACGGTAAAAACCTGGGGAGGATTTGACCCACCGATCCTCAAGGCAAACCTGAATCCACTATGAAAGAATCGAAGTTCATACAAAAGGACTTACAAGCTCCCCGCTCGACTTCCTAATACTACCTACCAGTAGAACTTACTGACACGACCCCGTGCAAGCTCCGAATCCACGGACTCCTTCTTTCTTGAATTCTTCAATCAAGTACAAGCACCCACGCTTGTTTTTCTTTAAGCTTCAATGGCAGCAACTTTGTTGATCATCAAGATGTAGATAATAATCTCTACCTTGAAAACCCTAAGTTTATGTGAAGGAAGGCTCCTCAAAGCTCACAAGAGATTCACATAAACAGCAAATATGAGCAACAAAGACTTAGAGAGGTTTGGGTATAAAACCCTAGATACAAAAGAGACACACTCTTTTCTCTCTCTTAAAAGCTCTCAAAAACGTGGCTTAGGGTTTCCTTTGTATAGTGGGAGAAGTAGATCTGAAACCCTAATCCTTAATGGGCTTAAGCTGCTGTTTGGGCCGACTTAAAATTCTGCAGATACGATTTTCGATTGATCGAGTCTATTCTTCGATCGATCGAACCAGGCAGAATATGAAGTCTTCTTCTTGCAGCTTGTATGTTCTTGAATCTTGACTTGAATCACCTTGAGCATTGTCTAATAAAACCTATAGACTCTAAGATCTATATCTAGACAAGTTTGTGTTCACGATTTGCCAATTGTTCTAACATTTAGAACCTAACAATTTCTAAATTTTAACAAATTAGCCAAGAAAATTGTAGGAAAAGATCTTGAATTATAAATTATCATATGTCAACAAACAATGCAATAATCTGTAATTATATTGCAAGAGTAATGCATTGATGATTGTACAATTGCTAAGGAAATCATCCAAGTAGATGACTATCTATATATATGGTCGGGAAAACTTGCTAAAAATTGCGACCTATGTGAAAGTAAAAAAAATTTTAGTCAACAAAAAGTAAAATAATGTAAGAGAATTTGATTAGTAATACCATCATATAGACAACCTAACAACCATTTATCATTTAAGCTATGTTATTCAAATTGCTTTACTGACATAAAAAAACTATTGTTATTATCTTGACAATACTTATCAATTTTCATATATTAACTTTTTCCATTCTAATTAATCCAAGAACTTTTAGAACTTGCAAAATGCCTATCATAAAGCATTAAA